>CAJPEX010002253.1:0-42234 GCA_905338405.1 Notodromas monacha
AATTATCTGCTCAAAAATATGATTATATAATTGTGAATTTTTGAATATGCTTCCAGATTGTTTTCAATTGACTCCTTAATGCCTGATGGGAGTCTGCTTTTGAGAAATGATTTCCGAATTTGAAATGGTGGCCATTTGAACATGTGTGAGTGAATTGAAGAGAGAGGGGATAATACTAATTGAGTTATATTTTTGCTCCCATGTTTGACACATTGCTCATTATGCTTTGTAAAATAAATACAGTGAGATGACCCCAATAACAGGTGCATGTCCTTAATTATATGGATGATTTGATTTGGGGATACTTGAAAATCAAAACAAAATCTGCCCTGGCATTAAAATGCTCAGGATACACTCCAGACTTCACTGACTTTTTCCACAAAAAAAAAACATGCATTTCTTAATTTTCATATAATGTAACTTGGAAAAATTGAGCTATACGTATTCACAAAATTTGAAAATATACTTCCTGATAAAAATTACTTTTAATTCCTGATAAAAACAAACTGACTACTGTATGTGCTTCTTTTTTCAGAGTATTTTCCACCATCTGTGCAAAATATGTGGCCAAATGTCTTGTTTTTCTTTGCTGTTTGAGCCACTTTTGATGCCAAAACATAAGATTCTATGTGGTTTTCTTCTGCACAGTTCCAGTTGTTTATTGCATTGCAAAGTTGATGGGAAGTTTGGGAACATTATTCCCTCATGCATCATTGATAGACAGGAGAACCAATCAAATATGCTTGCGTTGAAGTCTATGGAAAAACTTAATCCAACATGTTGATTATTGGACATGGGGACAAGGTTCAAGGCTCAATTATGTCTGCATCTTGGGATTCCATGGTGCAGTAGTTCCTTGTATTGCAACTACAGAGGGGAAGGGGGTGTGGTTGTGGAAATCTTGATTGAACCTTGTGAATGCTGAGAAGCGGCAAATAAAGTGTTCTGTTCATTCATTCATTCAGAAGATTTCTTGATATCCAATCTATGCAATACTGAGAGTTGACAGTTTTATAAGGGACCTATTTTGACAAATGAAATGCCTCAGCTATACAGTATTATAAATTCATATTTCAATTGCATGAATAGAGAAGATAAAGGATATTTACTTTGGCATTAGATATGTTCACATTTTCAATAAATGAATAGCAGGCATGAACAAAGATTGCTGTTCTCTCTACACGTATTGTATCATAAAACTATGCAAAGGTTAAGAGGCTGGAGCTGACAAAGGATCAAGTTTAAATAATAATAATTAGCTCAGCAAAGGATTTTGGGTAATTTGGGCCTCAGAGCAGGAACAATGCAGAAACACTCAATTATCAATTGAGAGGAGGATTTGGCTATGCATCCCTGGCTTCTCACTGGTCCCATCAGCATCATGTCAAGAGGTCACACAAAAAATGCAGGCAACAGACTGGCATCTAAACTGAAACTGGAGGGAAGCACAACAGTTAGATAAACTGCAGGATATTGATTTGAGACAGTACCATAGGGGATATTTTATACAGTATGTTATTGTTAGATGATGGATTGGAAAGACAATGGCAGTTAAAATTATCTGATCAAAATAAAAGTTGGCTTCTCCCTTAACAACATTCAAGAGTAATTTTCACCTGCTGAAATGAATAATTTCCTGTTTCCCTTCTGGGAAACCCTTTTTTCAGCCCAGCTTTCTATAATTGCTCTCATCTTCCAAAGGAAGTCTGAAACTATTGAATCTATACTGTGACTTGGACATTCTGTAACATTTAATGATCCAAGCTCTAAATTTCAATACTCAGACCATCCTTCAAACGCTTGAACCATTTTCTACAAATTTTCATCCTTCAAAAATAAGTGAAAATAGCATTCAAGTATATTGCAGGTGAGTTCCAAAGACATTTATTCATTAGTTGATCAACCTCATGGTCGAGCTGGTGAGTAATCACAATTGTTGCCCCCTAGCAGACTGAGAAGATCAGTCAGGATCTCTGGAATTATCACGTGGGAAAAAATTAGTACAAGAGGGAAAATAATCACATGCTGAGGATCCTTAGTGGATCCTCTTCTGTCCGCCCACATGGATTGAATTGCCTGAGGATACAGATATTATCTCATGAATTTCCATTCATTCCTTCGATTTATTTGTTGTTTTCAACCTGGATATGAATGCGTCCTGACAAAAAAGTGCAGAAATGCATTTAAAAAGAGTTCTTAAAAATCACAAGGAACTTGAAAATATGTTGCCCTCATTTTTAAAAATTAAATCATGAAACAAGTCCTGCAATTCAAAAGTGATCCTCAGTTGGAAAGTAATGAACAAGAAATCATGTTTGGTACAACTGTTCCAATGCTGGATTATACAGTGAGACCCAGCAGAGATGCAAATGTAATTTTGAGCATCAAATTTTCCAGTCTCAGAATGTCCCAAAGTTGAGTCTTGTTTTACCCTAGACTTACACTGTAGAATTTTTAATTGGTGTTTATAGCTGAAGATATGTTTATCCAAATTTCCTGAAAAGAAACACTTTTTAAAACATTATTGGGGATAATGCCAGCAGAGGTGATGCCTTCTGAACATTGCATTGTTTAAAATAGTCAAGGTGGATTTCTAATGTTATTACACATGTTCCTCTGCATGATTCACAGCAGAAGTGTAGTTATCAGAAAAAGAAACAAGACATTCTTGACCTAAACAGGATAATGAACCAATTTCACAGGAATTCACAACTGCTGCATGGAGAAAATAATAATAAAAAATGACACACTGGCATTAACTATATGGGCAAAAACTACCAAGGTAAAAAGGCAACAAACATGTACCTTGAAATGATGGCATTCTGTGTGAAAAGAACATTCAGGAGTCAAAAAGAGAGAAGGAAGCCCCTCATTGATGGAGGTAATTTTTCAAAATTAGCTAAATGAATGATAAAATTATGATAGAAATGCCACAACATTTTGTTTCTCAATTTTAAGAAACAGAAGAGAACTGGTGTACAGAAGAAAACCATGTAGAATCTGATCTTTTGGAATCAAAATGAGCTCAAAAAGCAAATAATGAGAGCAATTCTTGTTATATATAGTGCACAAATAATGGAAAATGCTCCCAAAATGAGAAGTATAAAATTATAACCTGTTTAAAAAAAATTTGAGTAAATATATTTTTAAAATAATTTTTACTTTTTCAAATTAAAAATAGCTCACATTTTTAATAAACCTGAGAAATTATTTTACCCCTTTCCTTTATTTTGCTCAGCTACTGTTAAAGAGGCCAGCAACTATTAATTTGAGACCCATTTGATTCCTGGTATTTATAAGAGACTGGAGTCTATCACAGACTTGGAATATTTTGAAGCATTTACGGTATAATACAGAATAAGTGTTGATAAAACAGAATCTTTCAAGTACTCTACCAATATTTTTTTTTAATTTGACAATAAATTAATTTTTCCCTGCATCAATTAATTCGTAGACTACGTAGATAAAAAAATTCTACCTTATCACAGCAAAAACTTCCATTTGCACAAAGTCGTGGGCGTTATTAAATGACATTTAGAAACCACAGCGTCATCCTTTTTTTCACCGAGACATTTTTCTTCCCAATAATACGACATTTAGAAACCACATTGTCATTCCTTTTGTCAACGAAGCCATTGTTCTTCCCAATTATGTCATACAATGTGACATTTTAAAACCACGAAGTCATTATCATTTTCAACGTGGCATTTTTCCAGGTTCCAACCGTGATAAAAAAAAATAAAACCTTTACATAGGAATTCGATTTTCACGAGGATGTTTTCGCTTCATATGAAGATCCTCTTTTGCCAACTCTCGGATTCGACGACAAAGAGTCGTGTATATGGGCGGGAACAGGATCCCCCACAGGATCACGGATAGCCACCAGGATCCCCGCAGAGATAAAAACCCGACGTCGACTCGGATCAAGGCTCAGAATTCATTTGGCCAAGCTTCATCGAAGAAAAAGAAACTGAAATATCGAGCACGGAAATTTGATATATATACTTTGTCAATCGAAATTACTTGTTTTATAGTTTGGCAATTTTTGTTTTGTTCCTCCGGACGATCTTTGCTGATATCCTGAGCGTGAAAAACCTTCAACTGCTGTTGGAATCATTCTGCAATTATTTGAAGGTGAGTATCGAATCAGGTTTTCTTGTTTTTTTTCCCCGAAATTTTTTTGGAATTTTAGTCTAAAGGTTTTTATGCTTGAATAATTGAATTTGGAGATTCATCTGGATTTTTTTGTCTCTCTCGTCAGATATAATTTAAAATATTCAAAGAAAAGTTAGGAGTCTTGCAAAGGGTTTAAAAAATCATTTAAATTTTTTCTTTAGGGGGTATTTGAATATTTGAAGGTAGGGACGATCTGAGGTTCGTTTTCCTTTTTTGAAAATCTTTCCAGCGTCTTTATTCTAACGAGTTTCATAATTGAATTTAACTTAAATATTTTCATCTGTAATTCTGGGTATAGATTTTTGGATCTTTCTTTGTCTTGCCTTTCTCGTCAGATAGTGTTAATTTTTTTTTAATTCAATCCTTGAGATATTGCGAAAGGTTTTAATAATCATTTAAATTGTCTGAATTTCGAATACATTCGCTGTTTGAATGTGACGAGGATCGACTGAGTTTCGCTTTTTTTTTTCAGGCATTCCTGGCATGAAATTAGTATTAAGTATTTCTGAATACAAAAAGATTCCCCCTTCCTGGATTTTTCTTGAATTAGGCCTTGTCAACCCATGAATTTTTGTGAACTTGAGTCAAACTGAACTGCGCCTGCCGCAAGCAAAAGAAGCCTTGACTTTATGTTTATACAGTGAGACCCCCACATGCAGACACCTCAACATGCAGACACTTCAAGATAGGAACACTTATTNTGTTCCTCATGTCCGCGGCGTCCCTGGCGGCGACGGCGGGACGCCTCACTAACGGACGCCAGCAGCGCCAAACCCAAACCATCACCCTGCTGAGCAGCTCCGAAGAATCCCGCACCAACTGGCCCCGACAACAACAACAACAACAACAACAACACCAGTCCTCTCTCCAACAGCAGCAGCAGCAGCACAACCATCACCTCACTGCTGCTGCTTCTGGTGGTGCTGCTGGTGTCGGAATTGACCAAGCACCACGGGCCAGGACTCTGTTTCACTCCCCGCAACACCATCAACAACAACAACAACAACAACAACAGAAGCAGAAGCAGTACTCGTTTTCTGATTATGCTGCTGCTGCTGCTGGGTACTCGACCGGAAGTCAGAGTACTTGGATGCAGCACGTGCATCTGGTGGATGCCAGGAACCGATCGAGAAACGAGGGAGCGGGAGGAGCAGAGGACTGCTCGGGCATCAGCGACATCTGTTTGACGCACCGCAAACATATGACGCGGTCCTTCAATTGGCAACTGGAACAGGTGGGGTTCCTTCGACAGATCCTTGACGCTTGGACAGACAATCGCGGCCTCCGTTAAATACGGCTATATGCAGTATTACAGTGAGACCCCCAGATGCGGATGTAATTGGTGCATCAAGAGTGTCCCTAAGTTGAAATGTCCCTAAGTTGAGTCTCATTTTCCCTTGGATTTACATTACATAATTTTTAAATGGTGATTTTTGAAAAAAATACTCAGCATAATTCCATTAAATAAAAATTGTCTACCAATTTAAACTGATTCAGTCAATATATTTCAACACAATATGGACATTTGGAGAATTGAATACTGATACCTCTGTACAGTACATGGAAATGTTGGCATATTCTAGAAAAATAACATTCAAGTGAAAAAGAGAGGAGGAAGTCCCTCTATACTGGAGGTAATTTTTTTAATTAGCTAAATGGATGGTAAATTGGTGAGAGAAATGTCCGAGAACTTTTCTTACATCAATTTTAAGGTTGGAAATATCTGTTACTTGTAATTTTCCAGGAAACTTATTTGCCAATTTTTCACAAAATGTCCCTATGTTGACTTAGTGCCCTGATGTTGGGCCTTTATTATTTTTATTTTTGTGGGAAAATAAGTGTTCCTATCTTGAAGTGTCTGCATGTTGAGGTGTCTGCATGTGGGGGTCTCACTGTATAAACATAAAGTCAAGGCTTCTTTTGCTTGCGGCAGGCGCAGTTCAGTTTGACTCAAGTTCACAAAAATTCATGGGTTGACAAGGCCTAATTCAAGAAAAATCCAGGAAGGGGGAATCTTTTTGTATTCAGAAATACTTAATACTAATTTCATGCCAGGAATGCCTGAAAAAAAAAACTACCAGGCAAGGATTTTTTTAGTTTTCAGTGAGTATTTATGGCTTGCTGAGGAGAAAATACCACACATTTTTCCAAACTTAGGCCTTGGCTATCTGTTCTCACTGTACATTTTATATTTGATTATGGTACAGTATTACAATGCTCTTGGGCAAAATACTTTGGAAAATTATCCCAACCCAACCACAGAAGGGTACTGTACTAAGCAGCTGCACAGCAACTTGGCTTGAATAATTTTGCATCAATACCTGACTTTTTCTTCAGGAAGGATGCCTTTTGGTGAATTAATTACATCAACAATCTCACTTTACAAAAGATTGGACCCATCAATGTTGAATTTGAAGGGACAAGCATAAACTATTTTAGTTGAGGAGGTTCTGAGTTTGGGAAACAAGTATCTTTGTTTTGGGAAAGAAAAAGGAATTGCAAGTATTTTGTATTCTGGGCCTTGCATTGCCTCTTTAAAAAAATGAAAGGATCCTGAACATAGAGGCAAGGGTTCATTTGACTAAGCAATCTTTCAATTCCTTTCAACGTACATCAAGTAGCAGTTTTATAGCTTTTCTCACTCCTGCGCCAGAAAAATAATGGTCAAAAGGTCTCAGAAAAGAGCGCTAGGCATCTTTTTAATGCATCTAAATTTGCTGGCATAGAAAAAATGAGCTTTGGATTTCGTTTTTATCCAAAAATATATTCCTGCATTTCTAGCATAGGATTAGCATTGGAGAATCTTCAAATGAAAACAAAAGTTTCCTCATGGATTTTTACCATCCTGTGTATATTTCAGTTTGAGTGCTTGACCAATGGTCAATAAAATTCCACCTCTAAAAAAATACCAGCTCCATCATGTGATGGAAAGGAAACCTCTACTGTGCAAGGTTCAAGATTAGAAAAAAAATCATAAAAATTCACTGAATGGCTCAAAAACGAACATACAAATCCACGAACATTATAATAGAGAATGGTTTGATAGAACTAGGAAGTTCAAAGGAAAAAACACTTGATTTAGGAGAAATTGCGATTATTCAGTTTGAGAACTAAGTTTTACTGTAGTTCTGCAGTGTATACAGACTGAACTATAATAAGGAATCCAATATTCTCCAAAATACCTTATTTGTCTTTGAATTTTCTAGGCTTGATCTAAATCAACATAATTTATTAGAGGTACAGAATTATGTAGTACATTGTTCAGATATACCTTTGCCCTATGTTCCCGAGCCCCTGGTCTGCAGGAAATTTCCTTCAGAATGTAATATGTTTATTTAAATTAGCAATCTGGTCTGGTATGGTATATGCCTCTCTCTGAAATTATGGAAGGACAATGCCAATTGGAATTATCAGGTGTTATAGGTTTAATTTTGTTCTACTAATAACACTGCAAACAAATTGTCACCTGCTGCAATTATTAATATCAATTTGTCATTCTGAGAAACTTTTCTTCAAGCCCAACTTTCTAATTTTTTGAAGATATTCCACAATGAGTTGATTGTTTCTTAACTTAAACTTTGCACACACAGAAAAACCATCAACTTGATAAGTACTGTACTTCACTGCTATAAATAGTCTTCCAAACAAAACTTTTCTTTATCTGCAACAATTTTATAAATCATCGCCATTCTGCAAAAAAATTTTGGAAATTTGCCTGTCTGCAAAAGATTCCATGGAAATTTGTGAGAAAGCTGGGCCAAACCGGTTGGGGAACACTGTCTTCGCATACATGAATACTGTATATGTTTCCAGTGTAATGGATGGGATGTCTGCATCATCCCATACATTTTAATGTTTCAGGAGATGTAAGGAAATTATATTCTAAACATTGACAAAATTTCAATTTTTTAACTCTCTTGACAAATTGGTGGCACTCAGTGAAATTAGAAGAGAAAAATTCGCAATAACAGGGAGGTTTTCTATTCTGAGTTCTGAACACTCATAAACATCTGAAAACATTCTGTAGAAGCCTAAAATTCTGTACTAAAGTTGCAGCATTTTTTTGGATTTTGAACAAAATTATGAATATGCCTTTGCACACAGATGACGGAATGAAAAGAGATGAGGATCCAGTGAACAAAACAAAACATTCTTCATAATTGTGAAGAATGTTTTTATTTCAAATTTATGATTTAAATCCCCCAACACCCCCTGATACCGAGCACTTGGAATGTAGAACATTTGAACCAAAGCGTCAGATTTTCGCCCACAAAAATGTCAAGAGTTTTGCTGAGAAATGAGTAAATTTTGAAAATTGTGCCCCCTTTGTGAAATTGATGAAGGTCACGGCAAAAATTCATCAGGATAACTCAAATTTTCACCCGTATACAAACTTCAAGTTCACAATTTTATAAACTAAAAAGACTAGGAAAAAATCATTTTTAATTGTCCGTTATGATTTTTTATTTGAGTGTCCGGAGCTAATTTATAAAATTTTAAATGCAACCTCAAAACGAAAACACGTTTTGCATGACAAAAATCCCTCATAACGAAGCATGCCCAGGAATGCGTGTGTAAAAAAAAAATTAAAAAAATTTTAAATGACATTTGCAGGTTGCGGAAAAGGGATCCCTGGTGGGGTTTTGTCCCACTCGTCCCCACGTGCAGCTCGTCCGTGGCATTCGTGACACCACCGACGACGACGACGACGCGACCCTCATCCATAACGGTCGCAACACCGTCGACGACTCTGCAGCGTCTTCCCCAGAAGAAAGCAGAGCAGCGACATCTGCCCGTCAAGCGCAAGAAGTCAACGACGACGACGACGACGACGCCGCGTCAGGCACCAGCAGCGGCGGCGACGAGCAACAAGCCGCGACATCTATCAACGAACCCCCGCAAAGCCGCGACTGCGTCTTGCTGCTCGTGTCGCACGAGTGCGCCTGCTCTCGTCATTGTCGCCCGGGGCACGACGCCTATCGATGCTTGCCAGTGCCGAGGCGATTGAAAGCTGAGGAACAGGCTGTGGGTGGGTGTCGTCCCGTCGACGCCGCTGACGTCATTCTTCACGTCGACTGCGTTTGTGCTGTGCCACTGTCGCATCCCGGCACTGACGCTGATGAAACCCTCTTGCGACCCAATCGCAGAAAGTTCCGATGAAGAACATCGCGCGGAATCAAATCAAAAATGGCGGAAGAGCTACAAACGAAACAACATTCGAAACAACAGCTACAAAAAAAAAAACAAAATAAACACGCGAAGACGGAAATGCATTTTCAACAAAGAAGACGAGACGAATAACAAGCGTGTGCTGATGAAGGAGGGGGGGGGGGAGGGGGAAACGAAACCAGAACAAAAGCGTTCAAAACAATGACTGTGTTTTCAATTCATCGATAATATATCAATTTCGTTGTACCTGACATTGGCCTGTGTGTGTATATTCATTTCATCTGATTGATACATGCAAGCAGAATAGAATCCAGGTCAAAAATGCTGTTTCTGGCCTAACATCTGAAAGTTAGTTCCCAACCAATAACCAAATAATAATAGCTTAGAAAATTTTTCATCATCTTGTTTTTGTAATGTAATGTCAGTTTTGACAGCAAATCTAAGAGCTTCAACCTTGTTTCATAAGGCATTGTTCAAGCTGTATGGTCAGCCTGTTTGACTGACTTTCACATAATACAGTATATCTTTTGAATCTTTTTTTTTTTCAAAGAGCATCTCCATAAGAATTCTATGACAATTATAGGATCAGATGATTCAATTCATTCGCAGGTGGGATCATCTTACAATAACGGACACTATTTTGAAAAATGTATGTTAAAAGTTGAACTTCTCTGAGTCAAATAAAAAACAAAACAAATGCAAACTCGGGTAGTTTTCAGTAAAGGAAAAGGCATTTTTGTTGTGAAAGAGATCAAAAAATTGCAGGAAATTGTGAATGTTGATATTATGGGCATTAAATTGCTTCTTGACCCTTAGAAAGCAAGGGTTCCTTTCCAATCCTTTGGCAATGCCAACATTTTTTTTCATGATTCTGAGTTTTGGTTTTGCCAAAGGTATTGAAACACTAGCTGAGTAGCCAAAGCTAGGAAAAATCTGGTAAAGGGAAAGCCATTGTTCTGAAAATCCCTCAATCCTAATCCTATTAGATTAATGCAGAAAAATGCCACCCAACAGTCACTCTTTTTCTTATTTTGATGAAAATTTTTTTGCAGGAGTGCCAAAACATTTTTGGAGTTTTCCTGATTTTTGCTCTTCTAAGCATTCTTCCTTTCTCCTCTTTTTACTCCTTCCTTATAGAACAAAATTTTGAAGTTGAATTCTGGCACTGCCACCTAATGGTTAAATACAATTTATATTTAAAGCCCACGACATCTAATGTATTTTTGGAAAAACTGTAAGCAATACAGTATACTCCTCCAGAAAATACTGTACTGTATTTACCCTCCCAAGAAAATCAGGAAAATAAGGGAGTCATAAACTCATAACTAGAAAAATCTCTAAACTTTTGCAGGACCACTTTACCAATACAGTGAGACCCCAAGATGCGGACATAATTGGTGCATTAAGTGTGTCCCCAAGTAAAAATATCCATAAGTTGAGTCTTGTTAAGGGTATCTGAATGTAATATAAATTTTTAATTGGTGTTTTGTGGAAGGAATACTCTTCAGAATTCCCTGAAAAAAACTGTTTACCACTTGAATTTGAATTAGTGAATACATTTTCAACTCGATAAGAACATTTGGAGCATTGCATAGTGTGTCTCTGTACTTTACACTGAAATTTTGGCATCTACAAAAATAGCACTCAAGTGAAAAAAGTAAATATCCCTCTATGCTGGAGGTAATTTTTTTAATTAGCTAAATGGATGATGATTTGGTGAGATAAATGTCAAAGAACTTTTCTTACATCAATTTCAGGGTTGGAAATATATGGTTCTTGTAATTTGGCCTGAAATTTGTTTGCAATTCTATCACAAAATGTCCCTATGTTGAGTAAGTGTCATCATGCTGGGCCATTTTTATTAATTTTTTCTGGGAAAATAAGTGTCCCTATGGCAAATTGTCTGCAGGTCAAGGCATCTGCATTTGGGGGTCTCACTGTAGCTGGTTCTCCTGCTTTCTTTGCCATCCTAATCCACAACTTCCTTAGGAATTCTGTACTTTTTTTACCTGATTTTTGCTCCTTGAAGCACTTTTCAGATTATTTCTCCTTTCAACCATTGAAAAAAATATAGTTAATATTAATGAAATGCTTTTCAGATTCTTCCAATGATATTTTCCCAAGAATTTTCTGCCTATATTCAATTGAACACAATGAACCATTTATCATTTAGATGTACATTAATTGGGAAAGGGGTTATTTCCATCCAGTTTCTGCAAGTGCAAATGTGTAGATTTTATAGACCAACATTTTGGAGAGTATTTACTTTGTACAGTAACAGTCTTTTTTGCTACATACAGGCCATATTTAATCTAGCTTAATAACATTCCAGTGTTTAACTTTCAAAATTAGCTGCATAAAAAAAAGGTTCAACTTATCATGCAGGCATGAATAAAATTGAATCATTGAGAATACATTTTTACATCTTTTTCATAGAATTTTTATAAAAAGTAAAGGGCCTGGTGTCCTACTTGATGGTACCTGCTGGTTATTGAGAAAATATGCAAGTATATGAAAATCATATAGTTTAGAGAGTTTTCAAGGTTTTGCAGAAATATTCTTGACATGCTCATTTGGTCATTAGCTACAGTTGAACCTCTCCAAGTCACGTTTCAAGGGATGACCAGCAGAAAAAAGCCAACTTGGGGAGGTTTTCAATTGTATATGCTCAAGCTAAAGTAAAAAGCCCTTTTGTTCTGGGAAACATAGGAAAATTGCTCAAAATTGTGAATTGTGATATTCTGGGGCTTACATTGCTTCTTAAATGAGTTAAAAGGATGCTGAACTTTGAGGTTGGGGTTCATTTGCTGGATAATAAGTCTTTCACTTCCTTTAAAAGCACATGAAAATCCTTTTTTGATTCCTTTTTTCTTTCTACCCAGCAAAAATTTCAGATTGCCGCCTGAGATGGCGGCTATTTTTACTCGTATCCTGGCCGCTTCAGGTGGTGGCCAAACGGTTTTGGCCAAACAGTAGGGATCTGTTTTCCTGACGCAGTCAGGATGGCGTAAAAAACGTTTTTAGTTGACGCTTTTGAAAGCGTCAGAGTCTGACGCTTTTAAAAGCGTTTTTAACCTAGTCCAAAATGTTTTTCCATGACGCTTTTGAAAGCGTCAGAGGCTGATGCTTTCAAAAGCGTTTCTTACGCTGTTAAAAACGTTTTTCTGTGACGCTTTTGAAAGCGTCAGAGGCTGACGCTTTCAAAAGCGTTTCTTACGCTGTTAAAAATGTTTTTCTGTGACGCTTTTGAAAGAGTGACATTGTGACTCTTTTAAAAGCGTTTTTCACCCTGTAAAAATGTTTTACTGTGATGCTTTTAAAAACATTTTCCTCTGACTTTTTTAAAAACGTTTTTTACTGCGTTAAAATTGTTTTAGTGTGATGCTTTTAAAAGCATGAATTTTATTATAGTATAAAGCATGTATGCAGATTGACTCTTTTTTATTGGAATTTATTTATCCTATATTAAGATTGGCTGGCTGATATAAGAGCATATATGAAACTTTAAAAATGAATGTTTCTTATGGAAAAATAAAGGGGGTGAAAGTGATGGATGCAGTATACTCCAATTAAATGTATGAAGAATCTGTTGTTTATAACAACATTGTTCAACACTGCTTCAACCTTGTTATAGAAATGTTTTCATAAACCACAATGTTTTAACACTGCTTCAACAGTGTTGTAAAATTGTTGTGATGGGAGGTTAATTCTCAAACTATTGCAAGTGTGCACACTGCTGTGTGTAAAGTCAAGTTGCATTTGAAAAATGGTGCATGAATGCATCAATTGTGTATAGTGTAATGCTTTTTAGAAAACTTTACAAGTTATTGCATGAAGTGCAACATGGTCATATCACAAAAGTGTTGTAACATTATGATAACAGTCTGTAACAGTGGTTGAATGTAATCCATGTGAAATGAAAAATTCATTTACAAATGTTTGCAAAGTGTTTTCAACAGTTCCTGTGTAGAATTCTAACAACATTGCAACAACTTGAAAAGAACACTGTGGTACCAGTGTTACTATTTGCAATTAATAGTGTAAGAATAAAGAAATGTTTCATGAGAAGGACACAGAACCAGTGTATTACAAACAATTTTGATCTATCCCAAAAGTAAATGTCATACTGCTGTATTGCTTATTATTACACATTGGTATAATGTGTATTTCATTATATTGAATCTTTCCATTGCTGTAAAGTCTCTTGCAACAAGAAATTGTTGTAAAATGTTTGTAAAGATCAATTTATGTGTTCCTGACAATTGCAGAAAACAGCACTGTCTTAACACTGCTCAAAAGTGTTGTAAAATTGTTGTGATGGGAGGTTAATTCTCAAACTATATTGCAAGTGTGCACACTGCTGTGTGTAAAGTCAAGTTGTATTTGCAATATTGTGCATGAATGCATCAATTGTGTATAGTGTAATGCTTTTTAAAATACTTTACAAGTTATCTCATGAAGTGCAACATGGTCATATCACAAAAGTGTTGTAACATTATGATAACAGTGTGTAACAGTGGTTCAATGTAATCTATGTGAAATGAAAAATTCCTTTACAAATGTTTGCAAAGTGTTTACAACAGTTCCTGTGTGGCATTCTAACAACATTGCAACAACTTGAAAAGAACACAGTGGTCCATTTCCGAAATCATGGATACATTTATATGAGCATCTCTTCAATTTTGTCTTTTATCCTACTGGTGTGCATATTTTATTTATGCTATGCCAAAATTTGTTTTGTCCTAAACAGGAGAAGAGAAAATAGAAGCATGCCTAATAGCAGCAATATTGAACTGCTGCCCAGAAGGTCTACCCTGTATCCAAAAATCGAAATGACTATGAATCCTACTACTGGAGTTCTGTCTCTAGTGTGAAAAATCTTCTTTGCCCTGTATATTATCCCTGTATCCTTGTGGAAATTTATCAATATTTTTATCTTGACCCATATATATGTGTGTATAGTGATGATTGTGTGTAAAAGAAATATTTTTACCAAACAAAAAAGAAGGAAAAACAAATCAGAAAATTGTTGATTCAACTCAGTTTATTCGGACCCGTATCAAGATGCGTATTTTTCAAAAACAGTATCAAATCATTCAAAACCGACTGTACAAACGCGTCATACAAAAAAATTTTCCATCACTTAAAAATACCGACCAGTTCGACAAATGATTATACCGACAATTTCGAATACCCTTGATTCAAAAAACAAGATCAATACCCGGTCAAGAGAGAAACAGAAAAAATTCCGCAACGATCAAGAAAAAGAATCTAAGCCCAGAAAGCTGGNCGTAAACCCTAGCGGTTTACGCCCAAATTATTTGCTGGGTAGTGTCAAGAAAATAATAGCCAACAGCAGCCACAGGAAATTTGACTTATGGATATTTGAGCAGAAAAGCCTCTGACTTGAGATGTTCTGGATTTATTTTTTTTCTATAAGGGATTCAGAAAGGGACTAGAACAAAATTTGACTGAAGGAGGTTCAAGTTTTCAAGGTTAAACTGTATGACATTCCTCACATAAGAAACCCCAAAAAACCTCTGATAAGTATTGATCTCTACTCCAACTCATCAAACACAACCAAGTATTTTCTCTTGCCTTTTTCTGTCTCACCAAACCACAAATTGCAGTTATAATTGCTAGTTGTTTTCCCCAGTAATCGGTGCACTCTAAAAAAAACAAAAAAAAACAAGCACATATGGTTGGTGCACCAGCAGCAAGTACGGAAGTGAGTAATTATGCGGCTTCCTTACTGTGTTTTCGCGTGACGTCAATTGCCCCATCATGTCGTCAACAACTGAAATGAATCACCCACTAGAGTCTACAAACATGGAAAACCAATGAAGAAACAATAAGTTGAGCTTGTTTTGTTTTCCCATGTTTAACCAGCAGGCGAAGGCAGTTGGGTTACGGAAAGAACAAAAACGGGTTCGAGTTGGAAAGTATGACGAGATAATATTCTGTGTGTGAAAAAAGAACCCAAAGTGGTGGACGAGTATAGATGAAAAGAATAAACTGTGGCACGCTTTCCCGAGGGTATAATTGATGGGTTAGGTTATACTTATTGGGTATAGGTTCCTCTTTAGGGTTCGACCGGAAAACAATCAAGTGGGAGGGAATATGCATGCCACCACTTATTTACTCGTTCATTTATTTTACCTAAAAATAAACGATCAATCGGTTGGACTAATTGAGCGCTTCTTTTTCACGAGTTCCGTTTTGCAAAATAATTATCTCATCATTTGAAACAAATTTTTCCTTGCCGAGAAAGAAAAAAACAAAAAATTCAAAAATTTGATCAACATGTTTTACACATGAGGACGAATAAACGGCACAACATTGAAAGAAAAAAAAAGTTCCACTTTTTACAAAATATTCCAATACTTTTTCTTTTTCTTCTCGCACCATTTTTTTCGAGTATAGGAAGATGAAATATTATGAACGTCAGTGAAAAAAGCGTGTGAGATAAATGGACATAATTGCGTGAGAAAATTACGGGCTGGGGTAATTGGATTATGCAAATGACTCGTTTCCACTTTTTGACCATTCAAGTGTGTTTCTCGTTTTTGCTAAGTGATGCATTGAAATTCGAACAAAATATTTCTGAGAATACCACGGAATTTAATTAACCTAAATTTAATAGGAACACATTTAAAAAACAACATGGTCAAAATAATATCAGAAAAGCTTATTAATTATTCAAGCAGAAAAGGCGATCCACCATATTTAATTGAATATTAACCACACTTTTTATTTAAAATTAGAGACAAAATAGGGTGGAAATTGCAGGTAGTTGAAAATTTTGAAAAATTATTGAAGCTTTGGTGTGCATCATGCACAATTTCAACAAAGTGGTTTTAACGTATATTAAAAAACAATATATGATGGGTGGGTGTATGCAACATATGTGTAGGATGTCCAGTTTTATTTTGTGGAGTGTGTTCTCTTTTATTTTTATTTTTGTCATTTGTTTGTGCTTTGTTTCATGCTTTGAAATGATTGAATGTATTTGGGGGAGTTGGGTTGGGCAGGGAGGGGGTTTGGATGCAGGAGTTCTGGTTATCCCTTGTGAATGCTGAAAAGCAGCAAATAAAGTTTTCTGTTCATTCATTCATTCATTCATTAAAAAACAATTGAAAAATGAAACACTAGAAAACCAGCATTCAATTTGACTGAAATTGGAGTTGAAATAAAATCCCATGTACAGTCTACAGTGAGACTCCAAGATGTGGATGTAATTGGTGCATCAATTAAGAGTGTCCTGATGCTGGAATGTCCTAAAGTTGAGTTTCATTTTCCCTTTGACTTTGATGCTAATTTACTTGATTGGTTCTCATATTTTGTCCCAAACTAGGAATGATTCTTCAAAAAATGTAATAAAGATAGTTTCCTCAACTTTGATTTGTAGAAAATAACAGTGCAGAACAAAACCACAAGACAACTCATTGATTTGAAATCAAGTTCAAACTACTGTATAAATTTCATGGTACTATAGCTGCCTGGTCACATGATCTAACCACAAATATTGTATCAGATTCACTGGCCTCTAATATTTTTCAAAGAAATAAAATCAAGGAGACTGCAGGCATCATTGTCAAAGCCAATGGCAGGTGGAAACCTTCACTTGTTTCCTTTTCTCATTACCTTTTCAATATGGGATGCCTATACTAATGGGCAGTGTTCCTCCACTCATAGTCAATTGACTGGCACCACTTCTCAGAAGTTATTTGATGGTCCACTTGACATTTTCTGCAGCATAATACATTTTAAAAAGATGCAATAAAGTCTTCTCCCTTTCATCTGAGATTTTAGAAAAACAATGGCAGTTGGTTTTATCTGAGGAAAAATTTGGCTTTTCTCCCGTAATAACACTTCAGAA
This sequence comes from Notodromas monacha, assembly GCA_905338405.1. Classification (NCBI taxonomy): domain Eukaryota; kingdom Metazoa; phylum Arthropoda; class Ostracoda; order Podocopida; family Cyprididae; genus Notodromas; species Notodromas monacha. The sequence continues at coordinate 17,225 of CAJPEX010002253.1, forward strand.
AAAAATTACAATAAGATGAATTAAATTATTTTCATTTTTTCATCCATAGAAACCTTTTGTGAATCCAACCTTTATATGTAATATTTGAAGACATTCTGCATTACAGCTGCTTCATTGGTATACCTAATTTTCAAAAAAGCATAAACTTTCTCAATGTCTGCCAAAAGCAAAAATGTGTCTATCTCTAATGAAAACACTTTTCTGGAATTTTGTTGGCCTGTGGGTCCAAAAAGGTCATTGAGTAACACTCTGAAATATAGCAAAACTTAGTGAAAGGCATGCATTATTTCTGTCCAAATTTTGCACACAGAAAAATCAGGTGAATTTCCTACTGGATTGTGTATAGTCTTGTACTAGATGTAAATACGTTAATCACTTTCATTTCAACCCAAACTTTAGGCAACCTCTCAGCATGCTTTCCTTCCTTTCCAAGTAGGTGGTCTGAGGGGGGAAAAGAAGATTCAATTCCTCCAGCTAAGATCTTATTCGAATAATAAAAAATAAATAAAAAATAATAATTCGAATCCAGGGCGAAAAGACCAGCTAGTTTTCACTGGGCCTGTTGATGGTGGTGATGATGATGATGATGATGATCAGGGGGGCGGGATGATTGATACCTGGCTCGGGGAGAACGAAAGGTAAATAACGGCCGCGATGATGGGCCTGGCCCGAGATGGATGAAGTCGCCGCGTGGAGCCCTGAAAAGAAAAAAACCCCCTCATCTGGGGTTCCCACAAAGAACCCTTAGATATCCCACTATATAGTCTCCAGGTGTCAATGGTCATTCAAGCACTGCTATATACATTCCTTTTTGACTTGAGGAAATGTATGCGCTAAATTTTAAGCCCCAGTTCACTCATTTAATGTAATATTGGCTGTCCTGCAGCAAAATTTGAATCTTTTAAAAGGGGAGGGGTATTTCAGTTTGGCCAAGGGTCACTGAAATGCACCCAGGTTGCCAAGGCCTAATAAGTTGGGTAAAATCTGGGTACAGAAAATCCCATTGTTTCTTTAAATTCTCAATGTTAATTCAATGCTGGGAATGGATGTATATGGAGATAGCCTAACTATGTAGAAATTTTTTTAGCCAAAATTTTTTAAAGGACAACAAAAAATATATTAGTCTTTTTCCAAACTTGGGCCTTATTAGTTCAAAACATTATTTTTTGTTATTTGCAGCCCTCATGGGGACAAAATCTTGCAAAAATATCCCAACTTTGCTAAACAAGGGTTGAGAGTAATGAAGAAATTTGTGAGTGGACAATGCAATCAAAAATTCTTTCAATTTTGCAGAAAAAAATGGGAAGTGGTTACATACAGCAATGAAGGTATAGGTTCTGTCTGCAACAATCTTGGCAACACAACAATTGTCTCTGAATGAATAATTTTTTGTCCCTTGAATTTTGTTGTACAGAGAGTCAACCATCTGTATTTCTTTAAATATTTGTCATCATTTTATTTTAATTTTATAGCTTCCATTGAAACCTAGAAGTCAATTTGCATCAGAGATTTAAAATATTTACAAATTAATTTCAGGTCCCAGATTTTGATGATTAAAGACTACAAGTTTTTCAGACTCAAACCTCAATAAAAAAAAATTTACAGGTGGACTCTCTCTACCCCAAAACTCAAGGTAAACAGAAAAAATACATTGTACAGATAATTTTTTGTGGAGAACCCCTATAACATGAGGATGAGAGAACCAGCATATGGCACCACAAAAAAATTAATTGTAGATAAAATTTCATTGTAGTCAAGATTTTTGTAGAGATAGTCCACCTGTAATCCTTCTTTCATGTGAGATTTGAACGCATCAAAATATTCCTTCGTTTTTCGGAATGTGAAAAACTATTGAAGGAACCCAGGTGAATTTTTTTTCCTGCAGTTACTTGAAGTGTGTCTTGTTGTTCATGTCCTGGACCCGTCAAAACCCTGAGGGAGGATTTTCCACACCACTTATCCCTCCAGCGAACCCTTGATTTCCGCTGAATGTAACAAGGAAAAAAGAATTCTTGTAAGAAAAAAAATTAAATGTCTCCAGTTTTTGGAATGAAAAATAATTCACTCCATGGTGAAGCATGCTTGAAAAGAATTCAACTGATTTTCAAATATACCTTTTTTCCTGATAAAGCAATATTTCAACAAGGATGAATGAGGCGGGAATAATGGAACAAAATGGCGCAAGGAAGAGATGATTTACACTCAGAAGAGATGAAATGGTTTCTTTGGGTCAATAATGAGTGATTCATTGGCTAATCACAACCCCCCTTTTTTTTCTTCAACCCCCAAGGGATCTATCAAAATAGAAGAGGTGGGTTTTCTTTTTTAGGGCGATGAACGGGACACTGAAGGAATCCTGCTGAGGAATTTATCATTGAACTTTTTTTTATATTGCTCATGACAATTTCAGTTTCTTGTCAGTTTCTTGCACTAATTTAAAATCAGCAGCGAAAATAGGGAAGAAAATAAGTGTGACCATATTCATTTTTCTGACAAATATTCGAAACAGAAGATTTTACGGTCTTCAAAAATACTTTACCTGGCTTAAATGGGTTTTCTCTGGTGTTTTTTGCACAATTTTTCAGTTGGTTTTCAAGGAAAAAGATTCAGATCAACATCCATTTTTGTCAAAGTCGGCTTGTGAACTGAGTAATTGAAAAGGTAAGATTAGAAAATTACAGGCTCTTTGTCAGATATTGAATTATAAAAATGGGTAATCCTTGAAATAATATTATCTTCTATATTCTCAATAAGCAACTTATAGTTCATGGGGTACTTCAAAACTGTATGAGAGATTAATTTACTAAAAAATTGATCATATACATGAGAATCTGCCTACTGATCAAAATAAATGAAAAAACATCATATTGTTATGATTCATAAAATGATGCGAACTGATTTATGCAACAAATCTATGTTATAAATTTTGAAGCACTATCAATTTCATAAGTATGCTGACATCTTATTCTACTTTTTCAATTGAAAGGAATTCGTGTGGGAAACTATTTTTCATGAAAAAAAATTGTTTCTTCAAAATTTATTTTTATTCAGATTGGATTCTAGGCATAAAATTAATGTGCTTTGGTCAACCGTTAATTTTTGACATGTATGTGATGCAAATTGAAGTGCATCAAAGCTTTTTTCAACTTTTTATTCAAATTTGGACATATCAAGTTTTTATTTTCAAAGATATTAAATTCAGTGAGTGGGATTTAAAGCTTCCAATGAGAAAATGCGTTTTTGAATGGCACACTTCACTTCTGAATAATTTTTTTTTAATTTTTGTCCAAGGGTCAGAAATTTTTTTGTTAACCTTATGTCTGGAAAAATCAGCATATTGTTCATATGTGTTCTATTTTTGATTCCCTATACCCTAAAGTTTTTCCAAAATGGATGAGTTCCAGTCAGAAATTGTGAGAAATGAGCTCAAGCACTGAGATGCAGTTGTCTTTTGTAGCCATTTACAGCAGCTGTTGAAGTGGAAAGCACCCAAAGGAAAATTAAACAAACAGCCCCAGACTGAGTTTTGGTTTATAAGGGAGAAGAAGACACTGGGGGCAACAGCAGGTGGTGAAAGCAAAAAGCACTCAATAAATGGGTGCTAAACGTGTTTGGCTGGCAGTTATCCAACCTCCAGTGTTGTGGTTGCTGCAACTTGAAAAGACTGAAAAAAGCAGGGGTATAGATTAGTATTTTTTTCTTTCTAAATAAATTTGAATTGAAACTTTTTTGAAAATACATGACATGTATAACATAGTTTTGTCTGGCTTGAGAACTATCCAACAAGAACCACAAGCATAAAAATTCAATTCAAAACTGAAGCTGAGAACTTTGTTGGATAAGTTTCAAAAATATACTTGTATTGTATTAAAATAAGAAGAAATATATCAATATTTATATATTTATATTTCTTATTTCATATGCAGATACAATGCTCTTGATGAGTGCATTATGACAGGAATGCTCACCGCTCATAGCCTCATTAAAATTCATCATTCATTTTTAACATGCATTCAAATATTCTCTTCTTGTGGGCTTGCAGCAATGGGGCATACAATAATAGATTTATTAAAAGGTTCATTTTCAGTAACAAAAGTATCAAGTGGGCTGTGAGAAACCAGGCATGTGGTGCCCAAGTATAGGGTATCATTTATTTCCTGCACCTGCTGGAAGCTGTGGTGTGACATGGAATGCAACACTTGGATGGAAAATGTGGGATGGAATGAATGCTGGGAAGAATGAGGGGGTGGATGAATAACCAAACCAGCAGTTCACAATTGTTCTTTGCTTGGTGTTTCATGGGTTTCCAAAAGAAACAGTGACTGTGATAAGCATGGATGTTGAATTTCTCACAGGATATATGCGTATAGATGGGCAAAATACCATCAGAACCTTCAAACAATTTCTGAGAGTTTCACATATTATTTTTTGTTCTGCTTTCAAGGCTGATTTAACTGTGGGTCACCTTCAATTTAACTGAATTAAAATTTGGATTATCTTGTAAGAAAGAGGGCCTTTTTTCAGAAATTTTTTCAAAGCAAAAATTATGCATATTATAAATTTTTGAGAAACATTTATGTGAAATTCTGAAGTTGGTTTTTTTCAGATCTGCGTTTTTACAAATGAATTGATATAAAGTTTTTTTTCTGCAACAAATAAACAAGAATCTGAAGAAAAATTAAGTTGCATTGTAATGCTCAACAAGAATTATTTATGAAATTCTAATGGACTTCTTGAAGTAATAGCACAAACATTTGGAAATTTTGTGGAAGGAATGATGAAATTATTTCATGCATTTTGTGAGAGGAATGAAAAAATCATCAGAAGCAAATTCCATGCATCCTATCATAACTTCTTCAACCTCAGGCTTCTGCTTCGCATTTTCCTTGAGAAACATGGTGTGATATAATTACCATCCATTTTAAAGTTTCAAAATTTCACAGAATATTCAATCCAAGGCAAGCGTGATAACTTTCCAGAAAATCCCATCTAAACCTCCACCAGAAAATGTACATAGAAACCCCAGGTGAAGACACATCAGAAGCACACAAAAAAAACATTTCATTTTCCGTCATGAAACCTTTCTTTCCCATTATCCCCAACCCTGGGGTAGAGAGATTAATGTTCACATCACCCAGTCTGGCATCTGCAGCAAATCCACGCGCTATACCAGAGCAGGTCCTTATCCTTGGGTACGGGAACCCATGAAACCCTATTTTTTGTGTAGGTGTGTCGTGTGGACAAGGAATAAGGAACCTGATGGGAGTAGAGAAAAAAACCAGGGTTGAGAAGGAGGGGGATAAAAAGTTGCACCTGCTGCTTGCCTCCCAGTATATATTTCTTCTATATCTTTGTTTCTTTGATTTTCTGTGATTTTTTTCTGTTTTTGGGGCTGCAGGTTTAAGCAGGGAAATAAATCTCAGGTCATCTTTTCATTTGTTTTATAAAATATACAGTATACTTCATCCAATGGTGAGTCACTGTTGGAACTTATTTTGGTTCTTGAGAGGACATCACAAAGGAGCAAATTTTTATGTAATTTTGAGGGCATATATCACTGGATTTCAATACAACAAGGAGAAGGAAGATTGAATAAGTTTCAAATATGAAAGAGCTTTGCCCATTTATGCAGAAGTAAATGAAAATTACTTTTCAGAAAAAAGGGCAAGGGGACCCATTTAGTGTTGCTTTTAGTCTTCCCATTCATTACCTGGTTATTTGAGTAAAGTACTTGAAATATTTCATTCTTTTTTTTAGATTTTCAGGGAATAATTCATGTTAGTTAGTATTCAACTAACGGTATTGTGATTATCTAAAAACAGCTTCCATCTTCTTGGAGCTTTATAAGATCATGCCTTTTGAATGAATGGATGAATGAATTAATTAATTAATGAACAAAACACTTTATTTGCCGCTTTTCAGTGTTCACGAGGTTCAATCAAGATTCACACAACCAAACCCCCTTCCCATTCAACCCAAATCCACTCAATGACATTTTAATCACTTCAAACAAGGTTCAATCAAGATTCCCACAACCAAACCCCCTTCCCATCCAACCCAACTCCACTCAATGACATTTTAATCACTTATTCAGAGCAGGAAAGCACAAATTGATAAAAAAAAATTAAAAATTAAATTAATTAATAAAATCCATGCCTTTTTTACTGTCTTAATTATCTTTGCTGTGCAGTTTTTAGAAAACTAGTTTGTAATATGGATCATGGTGAAGTGGTGGGGGCTGGAAGAGCTTTGGCAAATATTTATTGTGAGTGGGAAAAATGATAGTCACAGATAGTTTTTTTTCATTTCTTTGCAGTCAGAATGAGGAAGAAGCTTAAATGTTAGTGAATTGCCAATAAACTTTGCCTATTGATCATCATACCTTTTCAAGAAACAAAAAAGAAAAAATACCTTGTCAAGTATTTTTTGTGGCAGGAATGTGTTGAATGGATGTGTGCTGGGGATGTGTGGAAAATTTTGTGAATAATAATCTGACAATAAGTGGCAAATAAAGCTTGTAAATTGGTCAAAAACAAAATTCACTCATTATCAGACAATAAATAGTTGCATGCTGAAGCATCAATAACATCTTTATGAATTTCCATCAAACCTTTATCTTAAAATTTTACTCTTTTTGGTCCTAGAAAAATAATCATGATGATGGATCAAAGGTCTACTGATTCATCCTTTTATTCATCAGCATGCAACCAAAATCTCTGCATTTTTTCCAGCAGCCCCCAAGTATGATATCGCGTTGATCACCATGAATCTCCGCGTCATTTGCCACTGGTCGCATATAATGCATCAATAATGACTTCATCCCATGCTACATTATATATGTACAAGAGAAACGCGAGACCAGGGAACAGAGAGGAAGAAAATGATAGGGAATGAACCGAGCCTGTCCCCTGGGGGCAGGGAGAAAAAAAAGAAGGTTGGGATGCACAGCTCAGAGGATGTCTGACCAGTTATTTCGCTAGTTTCCCTGGAGACCCCCGCGACGAATCAGGGATTCTTCAATTTCATGATCCACTGGCCCGGAAAATCCGGTCCCGGGGATTTAATCCGGCATAAAAAGGAAGAGGAGAACCCACCCAACGCGAAAAACCTTGCCTCAGGAACCCGCCAACAAGGTGTTCAAACTTATTCTCATGATCTCATCTGATGGGATGAGCTGAGGAAGAATAACTGGCCAATTGATACATTTCAGTCACTTTGAAAGATATTGTTTTATTCCATTTTCCACTTTCAACAAGGTTCTAATTCTGATTAATAATATTCTGACCAGTGTTCCCCAACTTTTTTGAGCCTGCGGACTGGATATTTTTCATAAATTTTTTTGCAGACTGGTAAAATTCCAACAATTTTTTGCAGACTCAAAAAAGTGTTGCTTGGAAGACTTTCAAAAATGCAGTTACTTCAGCAAAACTTCAGTTAAGCACCACAAGGATGCAACTATATCTGAATGCCTAAAAAATGGGAAAGGTGTACTTAAAGAAAGCTTTCTCAGAATGAGAAACTTGAAAAATGTATTTCAGCAGTGAAATTTTGCCTGAAGTGTTATCAGAAGAAAAGCCAACTTTTGCTGTCATGAGATAATTTCAACTGATGCTTACCTTCCAAAATTTTAGGTAAAAAGAGCAGACTTCATCCATACTTTTAATAAATTTATTTTGCTGAAAACTTTTCCACAGACTTGCAAAAAACTTCTGCAGACCAGCACAGGTCAGTGGACCAAAGGTTTGGAAACACTGTGCTAGATGTTTTCCAAAATGCCTTTCCATAGATCATAGTTCAATATCCAATATTCATTTAATAATTGCAGGACCTTTTTATGACTTGTTTTGTTTGCAAGAAATTTTGTTTCAATCTCCCTGTGCAAAAGCGGCAATGTTACTCTGAATTCAGTGTATTGAATTGTTTGTTGTACAGGTGGACTCTCTCTACAACAATCTTCTCTACAATGTTTTTGTTGGTATAAAAAATTGTTATTTGGTTGCGCAGGTTTATCTCCCCATTAAATGTGTTCTTTGGAATGTATAATTATCTCTATATTGAATTGTTGTATTCTATTGAATTTCATTATAGAGGGCATTCATTTTTTAATTGTAGTGTACAATACATTTATGTACTTCACAAAAATTATTTTGCAGCGGAAGAATTTTATCAGAATTATGCTATTATTTGCCCCACTTGAATCATTTTATTTTTAAAGTGCCCAGTGAGCAAATCATGGAAAACTCATCCTGTTTCTGATGCAGAATAATCAACACTTTTCATCAATGCACGAACCTAACTTGTGTCACATGCACTTTTATGTAAGAATTGGTTTTGTAAGACACTCTGATTTCTGTACAAAGTATATTTTCAAACTGACACCAATTATTTTTTTTCATTCATGGATGCAGTATATCAATATAACGGCCAAATTTTTGGAAACAAGATTTTCAGATACACGTACAGGATATAATAAACATAAACAGGAGCTGGTGTAGAGAGGGAAGCAAGGCCATGAGGTTTGAGGACCATCTTGAAGAACCAGGGTCCAGTTGGAGCAGCGGCAGTACACGAAAAAAAACCAATTCAAAAATCAAGTTTGTTCCGCAGCTCATCATCCCATTACATTTGAAAAAGCGTGTGATGTTCTTGTTCCATAAAACCATGTACGCATTTCTGTCAAAAGTTCCCCTTTTCAAGGGGCGGATCCGTGGAAATGCATGTCTTGGTGAGTCCACTAGAAGTTTCAAAACAAAATTAAAAACAGATTTGAATCTCCAATAAGTCGCTTTGAATTGGGTTCTTGGTATGAAATTGAGGGAGCTTTTTGCACAGAGAATTTCAGTCTAGACATAGTTGATCATGAAAATTTTTGCTCCGCCAGCCAAAATCTGTAAAAACGTCTGAACAATGGAAATAATTTATGCACATCAGATGCGCTCTATATTATGGTTCCAGATGCCAAACCTTCTGTTAGTATTATACAGTGCTGTACAATCTTGTTGAAATGAGGCATTTTGGACCTCCAACAAACCTTGTTAAGCTCAAACCTTTAATAAGATGAAATTGAATTAACATCGTGTGTATTGGTCAAGAGGCAAAAAATTCATTGTAAGAAATACAGTAATTTTTTGTTTTTGTATTACAGTAGTTGTCACAGTCACAATTTTTTTTATCATATTTACTTATGAGTACCATCAGGCACACATCACAAGGATGATAGACACCTTATTTTCATGACATGAAATTTGCCCAAAATGTTATGCCAGCAAAACGCACTCACCCCAGTTTTATTTGGTTGAAAATTTTTTTAAGTTACAGTATATTTTTTTAAGAAAATATTCCAAAAATAAATATACAGTATTAGACCATTTCAACTGAGTTGGAGCCAAACAGAGCTCCCTGTTCAATAATTGCTTTCAAAAAGTAGACATTTATGGGTTGTAAGACTAATATCATGATTTTTTGCCTCAGAGAATTTACATTTACATACCAGGTGCACCCCATTTTTCTCCTTTGATTTTCAGAAAAAAGGTGCACCTGGTCCTTCAGTAAATATGGTACTCTCATAAAGCAAAAAATAACAATGGAGTGTTTTAATGAATTACACTTTGACCATGATAATGAAAAACCTCCCTATGTCAATTTTAGACCCTGTCTGAATTTACTTGTAAACAATGTTTAATAAACCACCTTACATACATAAGAATTTTCTTCCCAAAAGCCTCTATAACTCAAATCTCTGGAGGGCTATGCTGGGGTATTATTCTGGATACACAGGCTATGGAGTATTATTGTGGATACAAAGACAGGGTCAATTTTTTTAGACTTTGTGCTGTCTTAATTTCCTTGTAAACAATTTTATAATAACCCTCCATCCCTCAAAAAGTTTTCTTCTCAAAATCCTCTACAACTCGAATCTCTGGAGGGCAATATGGAGTATTATTCAAAATCCACAGGAATCAGAGAAGCAATAAAATATGTGAGTTCATGCTTCTAAATAGAAAGTGAGTGACTAATTGAACAAATGTTCCCTTGTGTCCAAATTCAATGAGGGTTCTCTGCAACTAAATTCTGTGTTTAACACTTTTTTATGGCCCCTTTCACTCTGTTGCAGTAGAGAGAATTTGCCTAGATCCCTAACTTGCTTGAACCTTCTCAAGTCTATTTTGTTGTGGGTTGCACCTAAAGATGTTCACCTATAATATTATTTCTCAGAGATAATAGTATTTAATCTTCTCTGAACCTGGTCCAACTAAAAGTATTTCTCTCATGGTTTTGTCACTCGAAAACCTGGTCACAACCGTGGACAACAGAGCAACTGAAAGAGAGAGAGAGTGAGTGAGAGAAAGACAGAGAAAGACAGTTTGTGGCAAGGAAAGGTGGAATGCCCCCGGGGTTTCACAGATGAGATGACAGATGCTTCCTCCCCCATGAGCATGAAGAAGGGGAGGATTCCCGGTATGAAGATAACATCTAATCGGGTATGTTATCCATGTCGGTTCGTTCGTCCGGATGGACAAGAGAAAGAGGGATGAGTGAGTGAGTGAATGAGTGAGTGGAGAAACAGAGGGACTCATAAATGCAGACCAAGGACACTATTCACAAGCCTGGACTGGCCAGAACCCTCCTGGGGATTCTGGCTTTACTGTGTCAAGGTTCTCCTGTACAGTATATTTCTCCTGTTTATAAAAGGATTGTAATTGCTCTAGCTTTCATCTTGATTGTATTAATTCTGCAATATACAGTATATTGTCAACAAATCAAGTTCCTTCAAGACAAACGCAATATTTTCTTGCTAAAGTTTCCTTCTCTCCTCTTTATAAAAAAATATTGCCCAATATAATACGGTTTTAAATCATTGATTTTTTCTTAAAAGGGTGCAGTAATTTTCCTCTTATCTCTTAGAAAGATGAAATCATGCTTGAAATATTTACAGCAAATAAAACCAGACCAAATCTGAATTGCCAATCTAAATGCACAAGAGCTGACTGCTGAAATTCCACTCATCTTCTCAAGTGTGGAAATTTTCAGTATCTGGGTTGAAATTATGCTGCAAATATTGACAAAAAATGCAGGGTATTCACAGCTAATATAAATACAGCTGCTCAATTTGTTCCAGAGGCATCATTCACATTGTGAAAAATAAAAAATTTCAAGTTTTCTATAGAAATCTTGGAAAAGTGTCTGTGTTCAGATATTTTCTGGATGTTGGGTCAGATTTTTTCAACATATCAAGTGTCCCCAAGTCAAATCCTCTAAATAATGGGGTGTCTAAATTTTGGGGTATCACTGCAAGTTATTGAGCATGAACCCCTTTGTAAATGATTTCCAGACTGGGGTTTTTTTTCAGTGCAATACAGATACTGCTGCTGCTTTATACATTGATTACTTCTCAGGTGGACTTCAAACTTTTTTGATGAAACAGAAATGTAGGATCTTGGATAACAAATTCCCATGATAATGACCATTTTTCTAAAATAACTTGATGTTTTCAGGGTTCCTGCACTGGCTTATGAATACAGGGATCCAGCTTTCAAACAATTCAAGTGGCAAAACTTGCAATATCCACAAAGAAAGGGGTGGAATTGTTCCAATTCATCTAACAAGCATTCCAACTACCCTATATTACAAACACTGACTTTTGCTGGTTGCCAAAGACCCTACTGTATCAAAAAATAATCATTGAAACCCTTTCTATGACACCCTTCCATTGAACTCAAAATGTTATTCTTCAATTTTGGCACACAAAAAACAACTGATTTTTCCTTCCCTCCAACTGATGATCATTGAAAATGTTGTGTCTATTTTTAAAACCAGTGATCAGCTTTTAAAAATAGCGCATAAGAGAGAATTGAGCTGCATAAATTATTGCAAATGCTGTAAATATAAAAATTACACAGAGACTAATTGATTCAAGATTATTCATCATCAAAATCACATCTTACATGTCTTCCATATATAGAGGAGCCAAGTATCTAAAATCTCTAGTATGCAATTGCTGTCCAAATCAGTTAAGAATTTTATCTAGAGACACCTTTGATTAGTGGAAGAATGTCTTCTTCTGAAAGATCAATTAGTCTTAAGAATGTAAACTCTAACAGACAACTTCCAATAAAAAGATTTTGTTCTTATGGCCAGGGTTAAAATGAAACACAACTTCTTGCTTTAGAGTGCAAAATGTTTATTCTCTGTGCAACCTCAGTCAATGCCAAACCAACAATGAATATCTATACATAAGTATGAAGGTCCCTTTATAGATTTGACAAGATCCAGATGCAACTGCGCAAGTAGGACGGAGACACCACAAGAGGGGGGCAAGGTAAATGACCACAAACCAGATTTAATGACCTTGTCTGCTCTGGAGCAACAAGTTGCTATGCAAGACTGTTTCACTTTCTGGTACGTGATTCTTAAATGGGCAGTATTCTATGCGTGTTGTGGGACACGGGAAAATAATAATGGTTACACAATTAACATGGCTGCCATCTAACAGCAGTCTAATTTGAGTATTCTTGCATACTCTTGAATCTATATGTGCCAGTATAGCAGTACAGTAAGGTACCAAATTATTCCATCACAACATCAACACATACATAAGGTTTTGGAAGAGACTGAATTTACACCTGAAACCCTCAGCAAATTTTATTTCTACAGGTTGTAATTTCTTCTTATAATCTCTCCTTGAATTTTCATACCACATTCGGCTACAGTAAATCAATCTCATACATTTCTAAATTTCGCTTTTTTTTGTCCCTGCTCGGAAATGATTTCTGGAAATAGTGTGCAAATCTTAAAATCCTCGTCACATCATCTCCAGTCATCGTCAAATTAGTATACCCCGGGGGGTACGGCGTATATATAGTGCGCTGAACAGCCCCTGCGGGAAATCCGAACCCGAAACCCTCCTCTTTGCCCCCCGCACCCCTCGAACGCCGCACACCGCTCATGGGGTGGGTTCCAAAAGCTTCCAACTTCCAAGTGAGCAAGTGTAGAAGAACCCAACCCGGTGCCACACGCTGCATTGGGTTCATCGCATCCCAATCGGATTACCCCGCAGGCAACCCATGAGCAGCAGCAGGAAAAAATATATGAATGAATGAATAAAGGTTGACCAAAAAAAAAAGGGACTATATGGGGTTCTTGTTGCTCGAGTGGGTTTGCACACAAGGGTATGGTTCTTTCTGTCTGTTGGCTGTTTTCAGGCATTGTGAGGATAATCGGGTCGGACAATTCAGGGCCGTGTTTTAAGTGCAATATCGTCGACCCCCGGGCTTTGGTTGCGCATTTTCTAGTTGAAAAGCGCATCTCTTTTTTTTTGTGAGCCTGTTTTCTGTCATGTTCCTCATTGTTCAATAATATGAAGTTTTCCTTTGCTTAATAAATTGTGTTTGCATGCTTTTTGGTGATTATCTTATGGAGAAAATTATAACAATGAAATGAAATCATTCCAAACAAAAAGTTCATTTAATAAGACAGCTTGAAGTGAGAGAAAAAGAAAGAGGAAATTTTTAATGAGATAATTATTCTTCCTCAGAACCAGAACCTTGAGATATATGAATAGTATACAGTATAGTGTTACATCATATTATATATACTGATGATTGCTCTGATAATTTCGTTCAATGGTCTGCAAACTGTGATCCTTGGACCAGAGCTGATCTGCCAAAGTGTTTTGCCAGTCTGTGGAATTTTTTTGAGCATGATAAATTCACCAAAGGTACAGTTGAACCTCCATAAGTTGAACCTCCTCAAGTCAATTACCTGCCAAATTATTTTCAAGTTCCTGTTTGAAATTCCTTACAAGCAGTTTATTAAAAAACCCCACACCTCAAAGTGTTTTTCTCTCAAACCTATGTATGCCAAATTTTCTGCAGCCTTTTGGCTATTATTTTCTTGATACATGAAAGAGAAAAGCAATAAAATAAATAACTTGATGTGTTTTGAAAGGAAGTGACAGACTAATTGGGCAAATGAACCACAGCCTTCAGCTTCTGCATACTGTAAACTTATTCAAGAAGTTATGGTATTTCTAATGCCCAGAATATCACCATTTACAATTTCCTTCAATTCTTTCAAATTTCCCAAAAAAGCTTCTTTCCATAACTATAGAAACCTCCCTAGATGGTAACCTCCCAAAGTTGAAACCTACGGAAGCTGATTTTTTTCCTAGTCCTTTGAAATTTGACTTGAAGAGGTTCAACTGTAGCAATGAAGTCTGATACCTTCATTTGAAAATTTGGAAATTCAAAATGACAAATGAAATTTTGTGATGAAAATAAAAGCTGACTTTCCTGTCAACACTTCAGACACATTTCTATATGCTGAAATGAATCCCTTCAAGTTTTGATTGAGAGAAATCTTTCTTGAAATCCTTCAGCGTTCAAAAATTTATTTTAGAAATTCCATTATATCTGTTTCAGTGGTCCTTAGCTTAATTTTTGCCATGAAAGTATTGTTTTGAGGACTTATAGGGAAGTATTTAAAAATTTTTGCTCATCTGTAGTAATTTTTTGGAACTTTTCCAGTCTGCAAAACATTTTACGGAAATTCGCTTGTCTGTGGGACCAAAAAAGGGTGGGGAACAGTGATTTAGTCATTAAAAGTTCGGTGCTGGATGAAACAGATAAAGCATTAATTCCTTCCGTAACCTCAATCTATATTTGAATTTTCAAAAGAAAAAATATCTAGAATACTCTCAGCAATAGAGAAAAGATGTCCTTCGAAGGAAAACCCCTGTAGACAATATCATCCTATAAAGCAACAGTACACCTACAATTATAATAAGAACAAAATTTGCGGTACTCATCAAATGTTCCTCGCCTCACGAATTTCAAAATCCTGGAAAAGCTTATATTGAAAGAAAACAATTTTCCGGATTATCTGTATCCCAAGTCCCAACGGTCTGAACCCAGGTTCGATATGCCATCGGTGTTCTTCGCGTCGACAGGGAAAATACCCGACAAAAAACATTCGAATTAAACAAATTCTTCAAATCACAAAAAAAACGACAACGACAACAAAAACGATGAAAGAGCATTCATTAAACCAGGAAACCAAACGAAAAAAATGAAAGAAAAACATAAAATGCGTCCATCCCCCCTCTGTATTTTTCTTTTTTTTTTTCCTGTTGTACCTTCCCAGTACCCACTCAAACCCGGCAGTTGTCCTCATTATTGGGCAGGGTTCGTTGTCCCGGCTGCCACGAGATTGTCATCAATTCGCCTTATTTATTCTGTTTTGTTTTTTTTTTTTACATTTAGAATTATTATATCCAGGTTCCATCCAAACCTTCCAACGACTGGGTTCGTGTGATCGGGACAGGAGATAATGAGCTTGCTGGGTTTTACTGCGTCGTTGGGGGTGGAAAACTGTGGAAAACCCACCTACAATTGCATCATTATTTGAACGAAGTTGGTATAGTGCGACTATACGGAACTCAGGTACAGTAGTGCACGGTTAAAAATTCCCTGTGGGTGTTTGAGAATTTTCGTTTTGAAAACTACAATTGGTCTCGTATTAGGCAATAATTTTAGTATACTGATTCCTGAATAATTCGGTCCGCAAAAAAAGGTAATATAATTTGTTTCCCTCGGGAACTTCTTTCACATTCCATCCACAGGATTAAAATTTGAGTTTATTCAATGACCAAATTTTGAAGAGAACTGAGTGGTCTGTGTTCACTTGGTCACCTTCTTCCAAACCATAGAAAATAATGCAGCATCAACCCCGTGATATAGAAAATGATATTTTCTTGGTAGAAAATATGTCATATATTTATTTGAGTAACATGTGTAAATTTTTTCCAAGTTTGGAGGGTAAAAGAGGATCTAGTTTTTCAATAATTTATTTTATAATCAAGTTGAATGTAAATAATAAGAATACAATGCAAAAGACAGATTTGCGTAATAGCACCGGAGTAACAGATTTGTGCACACAAATCACCAGGAATAAAAGGATAATTGTTGTTTTGAGTTTAGGACAGACTGAGATGCTAAAAAGAGAATTATTTCTAGTTTTGATTGAGGAGGAAACCTTCATTGGTTTCCTCTCTTGTTTTCTCCTCAACAGCTTCTAATGGATACCAGTACAGTACTCATTTACAACTGAGAAGATTGTCTAACAATATAAAAGAGAAGAAACTGAAGAAAACTGGGATAATTCTACAGGAATAATAAAAAAAACCTTTGATTGCAACTTTTTCTTGAAAAATTAGCAAGGCATGCTTTGAAATTTTATAATGGCTTCTCTCTTCAACATTCACAGTTGAACCTGTCTAAGTAAAATGTAAAGGGAACAGAATAGCATTAGCCTTAGAGAGGTTTGGATGTGGGAAGGCTGAGATATGGGGAGTTTTTAGGTATAGAAAAATAAGCATTTTCATCAGTGAAGGATGCAATAATTGCTAGAAATGGTAATTGGCAATGTTCTTGGCCCTAAATTGCTTCCTAAATGAGTTGAAAACATGATGAACTTAGATGTAAGGGTTAATTTTCCCCAATTAGTCTTTCTCTTCTTCTCAAAACACATCAACTTAGAATCTTAGATGTTTTTTTGATTTTCTCTTTCTTGTGTAAAGAAAATTATAGACAAAAGGCTCAAGAAAATTCAAGATACAGAGGTTTAACAGAATAACCATTCAACGTGGAAAATTTTTTGAAACAGTGCAGCAAATGGAATATAGGCAGAGATTAAAAAAAAAAGACTTTGGGAGGCATTTGACTCAGCTTCATTGAAGACCGACCTCCATTGGAAACCAGGCATTTATTAAAGAAAATATAATATAAGTATGGTATGAACATTTCATATGTTTCTTAAACTGATGAAGCAACATCATATGCCTCCGTGTGGAATGTTGAACTCACTCAATATCTCATGCCTGCATGCCAGAGCGGGAGAGAAAGACAGAGAGAATTTATTTGAGACAATGCAGTAAAAAATGGTATGAACATCTCATATATGTTTCATACACTGATGAAGCAACATCATGTACCTGAGTGTAGAATTTTGAACTCACTCAATATCTCATGCCTGCATGCCAGAGGGAGAGAAAGACAGAGAGAGAGCATTTATTTGAGAAAATTCAGTGAAAATATGGTATGAACATCTCATACATGTTTCATAAAGTGATGAAGCAACATCATGCGCCTGTGTGTAGAATGTTGAACTCACTCAATATATCATGCATGCATGCCAGAGAGAAAGAAATACAGAGAGCATTTATTTGATAAAACACAGTAGACATATGGTATGAACATCTCACCTATGTTTCATAAACTGATGAAGCAACATCATGTGCCTGAGTGTAGCATGTTGAACTCACTCAATAGCTCATGCCTGCATGCCAGAGGAAGAGAAAGACAGAGACTCCCCCTTGAGACTCCACTCTATCCCCTCATAGTCAATGTCTTCTCTAGGACGAGTACCGTCGAAAACGATGTCCTGTGTTGGGCCTTACTCCCATGACACAGGGACCATAACCCTATAGTTTTGGTTTTCTGTCTGTCTGTACGCCTGTCTGTGTTGCTCTCTCTCTCTCTCTCAGACAGACAGAGACACACACACACACACACATACATGAAGCACTTCTTGGGGTTTCCATGGCAACGAACGCTACTGTCGGCCACCGCGAAGAGGCAATGATGATGGCGTCCACTTCCGGTTTTGTTTTACCGGAAAAATACCTGCTTTTCCTGTTTTTGTTTTGTTTTTGGGAAGATGATGATTAAATGTTTTGCTTCTGTCTGTACCCCGATTGTGATGTCACGAGTCTTCCTGAATACAGTACATGAATTTTATTGAGGAAGCAAATCGAAAGAATCTTGTACAATTTTCACTTGAGATGCATGGATTTCAAAAAGATTAAATGGATGATTCTGATGATGGACTAAAAAAACAGTATTACATCAGCAGAATTATTGGTGATGATATATTTACTCATCATCTGCTCGAACGCAGTGGATTTAAAAATTCCCATTACTGTATTTTGTCTCATAAATGGACAGAAATTTGCACGTGAAAATGATAATTTGTTTTAAATTTGAGTTCTTGGGATTCGAAATTTGTCTCAATTATTGAAATTATATAGAATAAAATCGTTCATTTCTCTCAGCAGACACACGAAAAAGAAAACCTCAAGTATGTGTTCACTTTCGAATTTTAGACGCCGGCAAATTCAATTCCGAATGTTTTGCCAATTTTTGAAATTCTACTACAGCAATAACTAAGGTACAATATCATACTGTATGCTGCTGTTTTTTGTACATTTTCAATCCAAAATAAAATAATAGTTCCGGATGATATTATGTCATCATTCGACATTTTGGAGTATTTCGTCAAAACCTCCTTGTATGTCATCAAACCAAATAATTAAGATGAAATTTGCCGCATTAAACCTTATTATTTCGGAATGAATTGATTGGAAAATTGTCCACCATTTTATTCTGACCGCTGAGGGAAGGTTGGAATTACGTGTTTTTTTTTTTAAGTAAATGATGAAAACAAAAGCTTTGGATCATAATTGCGAGACTTGTTTTCCCGTAATTGCACATCAGTTAGTTTTTTTGTGTGACGTGATTTCGGTGACACAATATCATTAACAATAGATGCTCGACGAAAGATAATTTTTCGTTTCCTGTGAAATTATCTTTGTTCGTGGAAGGCAAAAAAAATATTTTTTTTTCTTTCGTGTGCTCGTTGTATATTCAATTCAAAGCAGAAAACACAAGCCTTATTTAAGCCCCAACTTTTTCCTTACCTAAAGCTAAATAAGCTGAAATAAACTTACTGTAAAAAGCATTTAATAGGGCAGTCGAAAAAAGTGTTATTTTCTGTTACTTATTGAAACTCTGAGTGAAAAAAATAGGAAAATAAAAGTATTAAAGACTACCGAACTTTTTCTGGAGACTACTGAAAAAGTCCAGTAGCGCCAGTTCACCTCTTAATAGTGCGTCAAGTAAAAAATATTGGATAAAATAAAGACTCAACTTATTTCTACAACTATTTTTAAGACTATATATAGACGAGAATTTTGAGGTCTTTTTTTATCTTTGAAGCTATATATTTTGGTTTAATTTGCGTGCTGATAAGTGATAACTTATCATAAGGAAAATTTTGTCGTGAATTTTAGCAGTTATAATGGTGTCAAATGAAAAAATGATTGTAAATGATCGGATTTTAGAACTTATTTTTGGTCAGAAATTCCTGGTTTCTTCAGATTTAAACGTGCGAAAAATTGCAAAAATATCAAAGGGAATGAATGAATGAATGCATTTTTGCTGGAAAAAAAGCATGAGATTCTCTTTCATTCTCTGTCTTTCTCCGAATTTTTTTTTTTTGGCTCAAATATTATTGCTGCGAAGTTTTTTCTTCCGTCAGAAGCACTTTTTTGCGCGGATTTTCCACCTTTTTCTCCGAATCCCACAAAATGTTCCGCACATACGCGAATTTTTTTTTGGCATTTTGCAGCGCACCTTTCGAAAATGTTCCAATAAGCAACAACAAACAAAAAAAACAACTGAATTGACAAAAAGCATGTTTCCTGGAAACGGACAAATGTTAGCCGATACACACGAAAATGTGGGCCTCATGCATGAGTTGAAAGGGAAAATATCACAGGGAATCTTCTCAAAAAGACAACACTGCCATTTTTTTTGCTCTATAGCAGCTTTGCTTGCTGACATTTGTCATTCACTCTTGAATAATTTTTCCTTTTTGGCTCAAGATGCACTTGAAAATTGCTTGATGCTGAGAGCAGGGTAAATATTTCCCTGCTGAAATGATCAATTTCAAGAAACTTTTCAATAAATTTTGAGGACTTTAATTTTTTATGTTGGCTGGAGTTTTGAAGTTCTTCAACTACAGTATTTGAATTGAATTTGAGCTTCATAAAATCATGTCTGGGTAATATATCTGGTTTTTTATTCCTCCTGAAGATGTTACCTTCAGAAAGTAAAACTGAAAATCTTGAAATATATCTTATGGCAAATGAGGCATGCCTCTCTTGGGGTCAAATTTAAATTTGGCATGCTTCCTTAATGAATTCTATTCTTGCTGAATTGTATTTTTCAGCATAACAATTTATTTCTTGCTAATACAATAATGCATTATCTAGGTTTTGCTGGTTATGCAGGAATTTTAGAAACCCATCTGCTTCTTTCCAGAATGTAATCTTGCAACAAAACAATGTGGGACCTTAAAAAAGCTTCAAATTAACAAAAAATGTATTATGAAGTGCCAAATCTAGGATAACTTTGTGACTATTAGCCCTGAAAATTTGTTGCATAGCAGCATTTTTAAAGCAAGATTTGTAGAGCTGAGCTGAGTACCTGAATTAACAAAAACAGTTGCAGAAAAGTAATTTTTTTGTTTCTGTTGACCACTGACAATGTTGATTTTATTTGCTGGAAAAAGCTGCCTTCTGCTTCACCTATTAAGTTTTTGGTCAAACTTTTCCAATGCCAATTCAACAAAATTGAAATACTTTTTGACTCTTCACCAGTTTTGGTTCAACTCATTTTCTGTATCATTTTACACAGATTTTCAGACTCAGTCACCCAGGGTGGATTCTTGATTTTGCCTTCCTGGGAATATAATCTTGTCACAATGAAGCACATCATGACACATTACTGTTAACCCTTGGATGACTGAGGGTTTTTTTTTTTGTTGCACAGCAGAGTTGAAACTTTTTGGGGGAGGCAACGCATTTCAGTTTGACCCAAGGTCACTGAAATTCTCCCAGGTTGAGAAGGCCAAAGTCAGGAAAAATCTTGGAGTTGTGTGCAATGGCACTGATGAGAAATAAAAAATCTGAACTGAGAACCAAGGACTAAGTCAGAAAATTTCCAGTACAGTATATGTTTTTCTTTGTCAGCAGAAAATTTTGGCTGAAAAACTGTCCTTCCATCTGGGTGGCATTTTGTAAATAAATTTCTAGCACAGAATTAGAATTGATTTTATTCTCAAAAGAGAAATATTTAATGTTTGCAGATTTTCTCACAAGTTTGGTCTTGTAAACCCTGGCACATTTTGTCTACCTTCCGCCAAAATGAAATTTGCCTTTATGTGCAAAAATAAATCCTGACTTCATCCAAGGGTCAAGTCTCATCATGATGACCATTTTCTTATAAGTAAGGCTTTTCTTGGCCCCAAAGGCTTTTCGTGTGAAACTTTCAACAAGCAGGGCTAATTATGTTGGTCAAACAAGAACATGGGTCCATGAACAAAACCAGTGAAGGTTTCCACTGGTTTCAAGAGGAAGCCACTGAAGGGGTTTCTCTTGCATGAAGTAGTTTATCATTATTCTCTCATTACACACAAACACATTCATTTTTGGTGAATTATTATTCTTATTATCCCATTATCTTCTTAATCCAATTTGTGCACAAATCTGGTATTGTGATTTCTTGCATTTAATTCCTGACTTTTGTGATTTAAAAAATGGATAAAATAAAAGTTCAAAACTAGGAACACATATTGAAGGTCCTCTTGAATACTCGTTCTTGGCCTAAAAGGCTGATTGTCCAGACTTATAATTTCATATCATTTTTCCACTGTGCTATGATTCAATCTTTATGTTGAGTTGATTAATGTCCTCAATAGCCACTATACTGGAAGTGTAGATTGTCATACTGCACTTGAATGCAAAAAGAAGCTGACCAAATTTTTTGTTTTCAAGCATTTCCATGGGGGGTCTAAATTCAGAGCTTTTCAAAGCACCTAGAGTTGGTCAGCAGTTCCCTGGTCAGTCTCCAACACTGCTTGGCAGCATTTTCCATGGAGGAAGGCGACTTTCCTTTGAACAAGTCCAGAGACGGCAGGAAGTAATGCGGACACCGGCGACACTGCAAACAAGAGATCAGCTGGAGCAGGATCCCGTTGATCCGATCCCCGATCGTCGACTCGTCCCACTCCAATTCCCTCGGGTGCTTCTCGCATTCGTACAACAACAGGGTTTTCAACACGTAACTCGTCACGGGGTTGCCAGGCAAGTCCAGGTGTCGATCCCGCAGCGTCTTGAGGATACTGAGACAACGGCGCCGATAGCCGCCGTGAAGCAGGCGCAGTTCCGCCTCGGCGAAGCTGATGACCCAGGCGTCGCCTTCCATGGTGGACGAGGTGGTGTTGGACTGGCCGGCGCCGCCGGCGGCGGCGGCGGCGGCCATTTGTTGGCTCACGGCGGCGGCGACGGAGTTTCCGCCGGTGCCGGCGCCGGAGAGCAGGAGGTGGGAGGACGGGGAGCCCAGGGCGGCGAGGGCGGACGAGGAGCCGCTGTTGGCGGCGTTGTTGTTATTTTTGGCGGCTTGCAAAACTGGGCTCTCTTTGCTCAGCAAGTCGAAACCTGAATTCATCCAGAGCAAAAGAAAACAAAAAATTCAAGATTAATATAAATTTGAGCACTCAATTAAAGAAAAAAATGGATTAACGTTCAGGTATTCAATCATGCGTCACAAGGTTCAGAAAGTTAGTTTTCAAGGTTAAATCCTTCTGAGGAGGAGCTGGGATATGTCTGCCAAATTTTGTGCAAAAGACAAGAACAAAAGAAATACAGTGAAACCCCCATGTGTGGACGCTTTGACCTGCAGGCAATTCGACATAGGGACACTTAGTTTCTCATAAAATAATTAATAAAAAGGGCCCAACATGAGGAGACTGACTCAACATAAGGACATTTTGTTATAAAATTGCAAATACATTTTACGTCAAATTACAAGAAACAGATATTTGCAACCCTAAAATTGATGTAAGAAAAGTTCTTGGGCATTGCTCCCACCAATTTTACCATCCATTTAGCTAATTAAAAAACATTACCTCCAGCAGAGAGGTAATTTCCTTCTCTCTCTCTCACATGAATATTAACATCCATTTAGCTAATTAAAAAAACATTACCTCCAGCAGAGAGGTAATTTCCTTCTCTCTTTTTCACTTGAATATTATTTTTACAGCCAACATTTCTATGTACTGTACTGAGGTATCAGTATTCAATTCCCCAAATGCCCATATTGTGTTGAAATATATTAATTGGAATCAGTTTATATTGGGAGACAATTTTTATTTTCATGGAATTATGGTGAGTATTTTGAAAATGAAACACCAATTAAAAATTATTTAATGTAAGTCTAAGGGAAAATGAAACTTGACTTAGGGGACACTCTTGATGCACCAATTACATCCGCATCTCAGGGTCTCACTGTACTGTAGTAATAATAAGATAAAATGTGACCCCTCAACTCCAAAATATTTAATTAAGGCCAAGCATTCAATCAGATTACACAAGGCTCAGAAAAACATTGTCAAGTGTTGCAGAAATAAATTCATTCATGTATTCAGGAACAAGACTTTTGAAGTCACGGTTTGCGCCAAAAGCTTGTGCATCAGTGACATAAGAATGTGGCATGAAGGCTTTCCAGATTTTCATCACCAAAGAAAAAGTTAGGTTCAGAAAAGTGATGCCTTTGCGCGTAAGGCAAGAACAAAAAAAAGAACGTCAAATTTGACCATTTATTTTCAAAGAATTTTATCCATTTTCAGGTGCTCAATCAGATGTCACACAGTTCAGCAAATTACTGCTAAAGTTTTCTTATTTCTGAGACAGAGCTGGGATATGTCTGCCAAATTTTATTTGTAACATTATGGACATTCAAATAATTTGGCTGATCAGATACAGTAAAGAAAAGACCACAAAATTTTGCATGCAGTGGGTCTTCTCACAATGCTGATAAATTCCAGGGTTTCTTTCTTTTGTTAAGCATGTGTTATCTTGATTTAAAATCGTCCTTAATGATGTTTCAGAATTAACATGCTTTTTTCAAGCAAGCTGAAGAAAATTTCACTGTAGGACTTCTCAAGAGCCATCTCAGAGGCAACCAGAAATATGACTGTTTTCTATTTTGGTGTGGAAAAGGTACATTCCCTGTTGAAATTGTGTTTGAATCATTTCAGAAAGGTATATTAGTAATCTTTTGGGCTTCAAACTGCTTTACAAATGATTTGACTGGGTACTGAAATCCAAAGCTGGGGAGCTTTCATTTTTTAGCCTTATTTCTCAAAGTCCAGATGGCCTTTAAAACTACCAAGTTTCTGTGTATCCTACTCTCCTTTGATGTGGAAGCAATTTGGGAAAAAGACTTGGTTGTTTTCCTTCTTGACAGATACTGTATAGTCTTTATTGTACTTGAAGTACACAACATCAATTAACAGAAGACAGGACAATCACAGAGATTTCCAAAACAAGAGTCTCAAAAGGAAGTCACTGCATCAATGCCTGTTTGGGAAGAATCTGTCAGAAGTTTATTTACTCAGAATTGCAGTAAATGTTAAAAGGGATTATAGTATTTCTGTACCTTGTTCAGGAACTTAATTCCAGGACAAATCTGGTTATGAAGGATTAGGAAAGAGAGGGATCCTTCCAAGAAATGTCAGGCCTGGAGAGCACCTGGGAATAATGCATCAATTACAGTATAATTATTCTCTTGATTCCTGGAATTTGCCTCTGGATCTTGGAAGGATTCATATATTGAATAAGTTTATCTCAATCAATTCCTATCCTTTCCTTTCTTTCTTCATGTCATCCCATGGGCAGAGCCTGAAAGTTAAGTTCAAAATTGCTTGATCAGAAAATAGTGATAATTTTTTATAACAAGGTATTCACTTTGTCTTTCAAAAGTACAAATACACTGAAACCTCTTCGCATTGAATTTAAAAAGACCAGGAAAAATTTTAAGGAAAAAATTCAAGGTTTTGAGTTATAAAAACAAGTTTCCTGTTCTGTGAGAAATAAAAATACAGCAAATTATAATTGGTGACATGTTGAACCTTAAATTTCTCATTGAAAAAGTTGACAGTTTATGCTGAACTTGGAGACACAGGGCTTATCAGCCAAATTAGTCCTTCTCTTCCTTTCAAAGCACAACACATAACATTTTTCTTGTATCTCTCTTCCCTGTGTCAATAAAATAATAGCCAAAAGCCCCTCCCCCCCCCCCCGCAGTTCAGCTTTGGAGGTTTGACAGGGA
>CAJPEX010002254.1:0-42228 GCA_905338405.1 Notodromas monacha
GGGAATATGGACAAATCAAGAGAGACAATTTGAAACTGGACAAATGGAGCCAAGAAATTTGAGACAGGATCAATTCAAGACAGGGACAATTAGAGACAAGGAAAATTTGAGACAGTGACAATTTGAGACAGGGACAAATTGCGAGAAAAACTATCTCCATGAGGAGAGGAATCTGCTTAGGTTGGCTCAAGGAATTGAGTATTTCCTTGGCGAGGAAAACTCACTTGACAGTGATGAATGAAAAAAAGGAGAAACACCCTGGGATCATGGAATTTTCACCAAACAGTGCAAGTTTTGTTCATTTTCACATCTTAAACATAGGATAATAGGGAGAAACATAGTCAAGTCATTTTGTCTCAAAAGGTATCTGTCTCAAAATGTCTCAAATTCTTAAAATATATTTTTCTCAATTTGTCCATGTCTCAAGAAGTTTCAGTCTCAAATTGTCCCTGCCTCCAAAAGTTTCTTTCTTAAATTGTCTGTGTCTCATAAGTTTCTGTCACAAATTGTCCCTGCCTCCAAAAGTATGTGTCTCAATTTCGGCCCTGCCTTGAATGGGTCTTGTGATCTTGTCTCAAATTGGCCCTGTCTCAAATTGTCTCTTGATTTCTCTTGGATCCTGTTTCATGTGGTGGGCGATTTTGATGAGAATGTGAATATTTCTCGTTTTACTATATAACAGGATGCACAGTACATTGCTTCCATAAATTTTAAAATTCCATCGCTTGCAGTTTGTGCAAACAGAAGGAAAACAATTTCAATACAAACTTGACGAGCATAACATCCGTCTTGAAATCCTAACCCCTTCTTTGAGAACAAAATTATTAGCTAAAGAAAACTGATTAAAATGGTTAAAATTTGTCAAATTAAAACAATTATTTTTTAGCGTTTCTTCCTAGACATCTGATGCTGAAAGAAAGGGTGTAACACTCTTAGTTCGCACTCAATTATTCTTCGCACATCTTCTTTACTTTGTTTTTTGTGTTCCTCTTCCTTTTTTCATTCAATCCATTCACTCAATCAGTGTTTTGTCTTTTCTCTTATTTGCACTTTCTTCATTCAATTCACTGCTTTTTGTTTCGTAACTGTATGGAGATTTTCTTGAAATTCTTTTTTGGAATCTGATCGATTCTGACTGTGATCAATTGCAGACAAAACATGTCTGAAACAATGTTTGCCTTAAACAACACCACGCTTTGAAACATTGCGTTTAATCTTTGAAACACAGTACAGTACCACCCTTGTTGGGTCGTATCGTATCGTGAGCGAGTCAGATCTTGAAGTTGAATAAAGTTAGAATTTGTACAACATCTTAGCATTATCATAATTGATTTTGAAACAGATTTGTCTATTCCACTGAATAAAACAGTTCTCTGCGTGCCTCGATGCTGTCATCTACGAAAAAAATGTGCTCAAGAGGTTATTTCACATACCAAGCTCAGTTCCTATGTTCTTTATTTTTTCGTTTTGCGTGAATAATGAGTACCTGAGAGTACCGGGAAAGGAATTTTTTCCCATCCACAAAGCTCCCCATCAGAATGCTGGTTGGAAAGCGGGAGTCGATTTACTCCGATGAATGAGTACCGATCATGAAGAGTACTTCGTTCATTATTTCTCGACTGTAGCTTGTTTGCTTGACCATCGACTGCCATTCGTCACCGACGACTTTGTAAATAGGTCGTCCGGAAGTTGCGACCGACCGAAAAGCGATCAAAAATAATATCCGAGGAATAATACGTGAAAGAGATACGTAAAAAAAACGTGCCCAATCATTTCCGTTTCGCACAACCGCCGAAAACAGATTATCAACGTTGGCCAGCCTGACTTTATGGGATGTTGAGCTTGACATAATGGACTGGTGGAAATCCTTCATATACATTCCCTCCTACGCCTTCCGTATATACTTGCATAATTTAAATGTTGTTATTTTACCAGCAATCGTCCAGGTACTTATGCGGAAACCAACATTCCTGAATGCATTTGACGCGAGTACCCAATGTTTTTGGATTAAATACAGTACTTGCGGATTAAATCGTTTGTTTACACGTTTCGGGATACTTCGAAAATTATGACCACCACTCGGAATTTGGCCTGAAAACAGGCATGAGTGACTCATAATGCCGAAAGACAGTTCTTTCAAATTATTTTCAAAGTCCTGCTGGTCAAATTATCTAAATGAAACTTCCAAAATTCGCGAACGCATTTAAACAGAGTTCCGTAGAAATATGTAACTGCTGTTGTATGGAAAAATGCTCGAATTATGCACATGAATATGATGCGAACAAAGTTTTGGGATTCCACTTTTTTTCATGGCTGAAGAACTAGTGCATATGCGAAAATATTGATGATGAAAGCATGCAAACAATATTCGACAATCTTTTTTTCAATCTTAACACGACTTATGTTATAGTGCAGAGAAATTTAAAGAAACGAAAACTCATCAGTCGACTGAATATTTAGTGTCACCAGCATTCATGAACATTTAAAACTCAACATTTTACATTTTACATTGTCACCACCATTCATTGCAACTTTTAAGCTTCAAGTGTGAGTGGAATTTGTTCAGTTGAAATTTGTAGCCCAAGGTGAGCATGATGGCGCTAAATTCGTGGTTAGAAATCAAATGAAAGCAGTTGTTTTATTCTTCCCTGAAAACATGCAATAATAAAAATATTTAACAGTTTAAGCAGCTCTATGGATATGGCAGGATACTAAATCAAACCAGGGGACAATGAATAAATCTTGAATTCAAGTTTGTTGAGTTTTACTACCGAAAGAGGGTTGCGTATTTACAGTATACAGTATATTATATATGTTCGATTAAGAGGTTTCACACAAGTTTAAGAACTCATGATCCCGCGACACAGCAGAATTTTCTTTGTGGTGCGTTGATTTACTGTAGTTTATCATTTGCCTTATACAGGTGGTACCCCACAATTTTACCTCCCACAATTTTACTGTCCTGCAATTTGATGGTCAAATTAGCAGGGAGGTTGCCTTGCAATTTGACCCTTGCCCCGCAATTTGACCTGCTTTTTCCATTTTTTGCATTTTTGTACATATATTTTGAATTAGATGGAGTCTTTCAATTCAACCGATTTTCAATTTGACCCTAGTTTGGCAGCAGATTAGATCCAAGTAGCCACATGCCACCTGTATATTAATAAACTGACCATTGATGGAACATTTTAAATTTCAGGTTATTCTGGTTGACTCCAGAGGTATTCAGGTCATCTCGGTTTTTCACTTCCAGTCCATTTTCTTGATTTCCTCTTGCTGGATATGAATGATTAAATCTCATATAGTTGTCAATTTCTCTGGATCAGGCGATTTTTTCCGTTGCACACAATATAATAGACTGAAAGTACACAAATTAAGGAAGTCATCACGACTCCATCAGCCTTGTCAGAGGCTTGTTGAACTTTGCCAATTCATGACTATATTTGAAAGAAAATATTATTCTGTACTACCACTAAAAAAATAATAATCAACTGCTCATCGCGTGCAGAAGTCTCGTATTCATCTTAATCCTGAAGAAGTGATCAGATTCCGTATAAGGGGGGGGGGGGGGGGGGGGGGGCGGCGAGTTGCAAACGTGATGTAAAATTCAGTGGCGTAGCTGCGCCGTGCTTGGTCTGCAACAATGTTGGAAAAAGACCACTCAGCAGCTGCGAAATAAGGCAAACAAGGAATTTCATCAATATTATTTCAAAATAATTACCGAATAATACTTGCTGCGGGCACTGTCTTAGGCAGTACTGTACGTTGATATGTGGAACGTCTCATAAAAACAGCAATTATTATTCGATTTTAAAGAAATAGCGGTAGAGTATATTCCATATCGTAAATTTTTATACTGGATATTTGTGTACAGTATATCAGTTGAGGTATGGATTCGTCAGCGACTGTACGTTTACATTCGAATATAAAACAAGCATCATTACTTATACATTATGAAGCTCGGTTCTTCGGTTTGCCGGCGGGATGGAATTTTTGATTACCTTTCCGGTGGGAATTCCTGAAATAGGTCTCCTTGCAAGAGGTCCAGTGCCCCCGAACTCGTTAAACCCTTGGCAGGCATTCGCATGATCGGCGACGCCAGGCACGCAGTGGGCTCACAGAAGACCCACCGGAAGCACCTCCTCAAGCAAACCCCCCCCCCCTCTCTTTTTCTGGGTTCATCCTTAGCATGAGCTCTGCACCAAGCCGTGGAGAAACATTCCTGTGACCTCACAAAAATCTAATTTCAGTTTTCGTCATGTTCCTTTCTTTTTTTGCTGAGACAATGAGACATTAGAGCCCCACTGGTTACGTCTACTGAAGCTTAAGGCCAGTATTTCTTGAATGAAGAATCTGGAGAAAAGTCCTCAATTTCATCCGAGTGTAAATGACTTTTGTCACCACCTGTTTTGAAAATTAGAACACATGTAATGTATTTTTCATTTTCTTCTCAACCCGCCAACTGCCATGTTTTCCGCACACCGATTTTTGTTTGATTTCAATGTATTTATGCATAAATTGCTCAGGACTTTCTTTTATCGTTTAAATTCAGCAACTTGTGAAATATTTAAAATTCCAACTCAATCCCCCAAATATACTGGCAACGTACGTGTTATCTGCCATGATTGATCAAGCAAAAGATAAAACAAAACATTGTTCAATATGTTCCAGAACTATATAACCTGACGAAGAAAAAACTAATTGAATTTAGCTTTATCTTGAAGATTTGAATTTTCCTACAGTAAAGAACTTTTCTTGCAGTCCAAAAATCCTGCTTAAATTTCTAACAGAATCTGTGATTTTGGTTCAGAAAGCATGTTTCTGTACAATGAAAAATTATGGAAGTATGAGGTGCCTGTCGGTAGATAAATTTTTACAGTACTTTTTTGAACTCTTTTTTTTCTGTTTGCATTTTTATTGGGACATGGCGGGCTATGGGTTGACTCCCAGAGCAACCCATCATTGATTAATAATGCCTTGGAAGCTCAGCACTGCATTAATTATTGAAGATTTATTTATTCTTCATTATAAATT
This sequence comes from Notodromas monacha, assembly GCA_905338405.1. Taxonomy (NCBI): domain Eukaryota; kingdom Metazoa; phylum Arthropoda; class Ostracoda; order Podocopida; family Cyprididae; genus Notodromas; species Notodromas monacha. Next base: position 5,035 of record CAJPEX010002254.1, read on the forward strand.
ATCATAAAATCCAGTTACCACAGAATTACTATGAAACAAGAAAAATAATAATCCAGCAAAATACGTATACCTAAGTACTTCAAAAAATCAAAAGTGATGATCGCTTTTTCCTTTTTTTTATACTATTAGTGCTGCAATAACTTCGATTAATTGCATTGACCATTCCTCACGGTCAGCACCTTTATAGTACCCCACATTGACCATCGAGGTGCCGCGCTGTACAATATGGTATAATTGCAGATCTGGATATTTAAAATGAAATCAGAATTCTCATTTTCCCAGTTGGGCCATGAAAAATTGTTCTCGCATTGCTGGACTTCCACGTTTAAGCCGTCCGCACAACCGCATGGTTTCATCACTGGGGTGAACGACGCCGGCTCCCCGCAGTCTGGCGCAGTGCAATCACGGCGGTGTCCGTCGTCGTCGACGCCACTAAAACCCGGGACATTGAAATAAAATAAAATAAAACATCTATGTGTACATGAAGTATTCCAGGCCTTCTCAAATTATCACAGAAATGAAAAAAAAATATATATAATAAAAACTGGTTGGGGAGAATAAAGGGGTCTGGCCTGCAAGCCGAGTACCAACATAACTTGAGGTGTAGTTCGGGAATGATGAGAAACGAGCACGGAGCGGAAATTTTTATTAATCCGGGCGAATATCTCCGCCGCGGGCCGTTTTTATGGCCGCCATGCGTGGTTAAACCCGAACCACGGAATGAATGGAACCGGAAAGAATAAAAAATGCATAAATCCCTGCGCGAGAACCACGTTACGTTTAGGAAAATGTAAGACAAGGATATACAGAAAGGGAGGAAGGGGAAGGAGAAGAAGGAGAATGATTTCGTAAGGTAATCAGCAGTTCTGGCGATGGATGAACGGGGTTGATGTATTTTTTTTGTTAGCACTGCACCCAAGAGGTACTGTATTTATATACAGTATAGTGTACGATTTGTCGTATTCTTCAGGGACGGTCGTCCGCATTGCAACCATTGATGGGTTGACGAACGAGGACTTTTGTGGTGGCGTTTCCAGCTATTCGTACTTATTAGTACTTGTTGCTCGGATTGCGTCGCATTTTTGCTGTGCCAGCGCAGAAAGTCCGCAACGAGTACTTGGGTTCGCAAACTTGTGAAAGTTCCACGCAAAATGTTATTTTTTTGCGCGAAATATTCCTTGCTTATTTGGCGAACTACAGCTGCTTATAGCCTTTTTAATACCCGGTAAACACTGTCGTCAAAGCAAGTTACTTCGCGAACTTTCTAGCTGAAAAAAGAAAAAAAAACACTGGCATCAATGTTATATAATAACCGACCGTGATAAAAATGAATATGTGAATATATCATTCATCCTTCAGAGCCAGAATTTTTCCCGATGTCCGGAAAATGTTCAGCTTTTAACCAAATGAACATTTTCCAAGTAGTGCTGTACTGATTTTTCAAATTCGCCTTATTATTGTGTTTCGGAAACCGTTCCTTGAAGTACTGTATTGGCCAAGTTGTGTTTGCGTGAGAGATTATCCAAAATATTGACTTAAAATTTGCCATGGATGTTTAAAAATATGTGCGGGATATTTTTTGAAAAAGAGGCTCCGAACTGAAACGATGGAAAAGCTTATGTATACAAACTTTCCAATTTATCAGCTGTATTTTACCGTTCTAATTCTTGGTCGAAAAATTTCCTGATAATTGTATTGCATTTATATATTTTTTATATGTTGAGTGGACCAGATCACTTCAGATGGCTTCAATAAATTGAACATCTCAATATTCTGAAACAGCTAGCTATCATGTGATTGATTTACTGCAGTTCGTTTGCAATAAATGAAACATTGTACAGTATAACAATTCATTGTATCGTCTTTCTAAGTCAAGTTTAAGATTAGTTTCTTTGGTATTATATAGGCACCATATAGAAAGACAAATTTGCCCCAAAATATGGACGTCCCAACACGCAGAAAAGTTGACATCGAAAATACAAGTTCCAACAATCTTCCTCAATCTTTGGAAAATGAAAAAAATATTTGGAAACCGCTTTAATTTCCAGAAAAATGTTAGATATCTAAACTTTAAAAAATTTGTGTTCTCTACTTCTTAGGACAAAATGCCTAAATAGCATACAGTATATTTCTCTATCATTGTATCAAATTTTGAATACCATAATATCAATATTCTAACTACCTGCATGGGTATGACATTCATGGCATTTCGATCAATTAACCGGAGGCTTTTGAAGAAAACTAGAAAACTTGACATACAGTAGTTTTCCATTCTTTTTGAGCGATACCTCAAAAACTTTTCATTATTGGAGACCTATATTTTAACGAAATTCAATTCGATTTTGTTTTTGTGATGGTTGATCTAACTTTTCAGGAAATATGAAATAACTGTCTCGGGGGTGTTTTTTCCCCGCATCCTTCAAATGACAGCATGATCTCATACAATAATTAAAAAAATAAATAAGCAGAGAAGCGTCGAGACCAACTATAAAATATCTTCTCCGGCGGTTTTCCTTGTTCAGAACTCGCTGAAAGGAATCTCTGCTTATACGTATGAATTAGCATTTGATCTACAAAAACGGAGCTTACAAATTTCTAGTTAAACCAGGAGATACTCGCCACATAAATGCCAGGAATTCCGAGAAAAAAAATTCATTAGTAGCATTCCTGCTCTCGATTGTAATTTATGAAACTCCGGATGAGTCTGACAGGGGATTGGTTTAGTGGAGGAATCTCTTCTTGAAAGAATCCCCGGAGTTGTTGAAGCCAGAGAAATCGGTCGGCAATTCGACTCCGAACGCGTTCCCGAGGTCTTGGCAGGAAGTTGCCGCTATATAGCGAAAAAGAATCCGATCATGCATCGTGGCAGAAGGCCCTGAGGGAAAGAGAGAGAGAGAGAGAGAGAGAGAGAGAGAGAGAGAAATAGGGGGTCTAAGGAAAAGCTCATTAGCAGCCGACGATGATTTACGACGACATAATGAGCCCCTGTGGTGCTCTCCCCATCCTTGCGCACATACAGCAAACGCGTCGCTACGTCGGAATAATTACGATATGAAGATATTGCCTCGGGGGCAACTACGACCACGACGACAACGACGACGATGACGAAGACGACGACAACTGACAGTTGAAGAGCAAAAAAAAAAAAAAAGGTCATCGGTTTCGATTTTGTTAGAGAACAGTTCATCGCCTCGGGTTCCCTATATGAGTTCCTTGAGAGTTGTCAAACTGCGGAAGTTTTCATATCAGCATAATTTTTTCTTCTTCTCGTATTTCTGTAATGATTAAAAAAACAGCAGTGCATCAATTTCAAGAACGCTATATTTCATTTCGTAAATTGTTTTCCGCATTCGTATGGTTTCTTCGCAACAAAAAAAAGCTTTTTCCTCATTTTTGTATAGACCAGCCTTTCTTCCATGTTTTACAGATCTTTATAAGAGGCAAAAGTAGAGAAATAACTTTTTTAAAGAAAAATAAAAGCTGAAAATTGTAATATGAATATGAGCGCCAAACTTATCTTTTCATTTTGACCAGCGAGTACTTTACTATGGTTCGGTTTCTTCGTCAATGTAAAATTCCGTTTTTTTGTGTTTATCTCATTGATCATTGATTAAATGAAGAGACTTGAAAGCATAGAATTTTGGTGTGCTGGCGACAATATTCTTCACGAAAGATGTCATTGCTGAATTTTAATTATACGGTATATTTCTTCAAGGAACGATTCTTCCTTTTAATTTGGTTGGCTATAGTCCTTCAAACAGTTTTTGTGGATTATGCTCTGTTGCCTTGGCCCTTTTTCTTCTAATCGATTTTTAAAAATTAATTTTCAACCCCAAAAAAGTTTACGGCGAAAGTGTATGTTGATGAAACATTTATTAATTTATGTGAATTAGTTGATGAATGATTGAAATATCCATACGGTGAAATTATTTCAAGGGCGGTTCCGTACTCCGAATATAATAGTGGGTTCTCCTATGGTCGATGAATTGCCTGGCCAGGAAATGTTTGGAACCCGACCCGGGGCAGCGATCGGCGGTTTTTCCCTTCTCGAAAAACTTCTGGGGGCAAACCATCGTCACTGACGCTTGGCCCTGCTCATGTTCGACAATCTCTTCAATCAGCCGCCGATTAATTAACGCGCGCTTCCATCGGCCCGGACAAAAGGCCCCGGAGGCTTCGCGACTTGTTTTTCTACCCACGATTTATGCTTTCCTTTGAAGTTCGGGGATGACGAAAATATTAATAAAAACACGCACAAGCTATAATTTAAAATTGTTTTCGGTCTCTGAGGTTCATGCGGATTTAATATGTCCGCGAATTTTGAAGGACAGAAAGATGGCATGTTCATTTCAGAATTTTTTTTTTGTGCCGCGCAAATTCTCGGAATGTGCCGCAACTTTCGGAAATTCGCGAGAAGGCAGTTGAAATTATCCCTATTTCACTGAATGATTCCTAAAACAAACACAAAAATAATTGGCCATATGTTTGAACAAGCCCTATATGCATTTATTACCAGAATTTTTCGCATAATATGATCAACGTTTCAGGATTAGAAATAGTGTTTCACATTTCCTGCTGCTCGCTTTCAAGTACTTTGCCACCTGAAACTAGTTTCCGCATTAGTTGTTCCTCCAAAAGGATTCATCAAACGGATAATGATCACCTGTATATGACACCTTTACCAGAATTCATGGATGAGTCAAAAGTTCAATCATATCGAATCAGAACGAGGGACTTAGATTATAGTCGTCGATTAGGAGGATCTATTGCGAAAAAATGTATTTCGTTCGAGATATTTTGACTATTTTTGAAGTGAAACAAAGGAATGGCCGAAAACATCTGCAGCAGTGAGAAACAGAAGGAAGATGTATTTCAGAAGATGAATAAACTCTTGAAATTAGATTTCCTTAATAAATAAATAAAAAGAGCTGAATGCGTTGAATTCCCCTGCTTCGTGTTTCCATCGTCATGAATCACACAATATTCTACTCGGCTAAGCAATGCTTTGTTTCTTCAATGACCTTGAAAGTAAATATTTGGCTTTGAGCAAATTCTGGCAGATAAATTGAAATTCAAGTTCTGCGTATTATTTTGAGCCTAAGATTTTGGATTTTTAACCTGTCAAAGTCCATTCAAATTTGTAGTGTCAGAAAGAGGTTATTTCTCTGACCATAAAAGACAAAAATTCGGGGCAATTTCCCCCCAGCACTCTCGAAATGAACGATCATTATACATTTTTTAATGAATTACCCTTTCGTTTAAAAATATCAAATTGGTAAGATGTAAAAGTTTTCAGCTCGGAGCTTGATTTTTTTTCGCTTGTCAGATTCCGCATCTTAGTGAAACAAATCATTTGCATGAGTTTCAAAGTCTTTTTTTTTTTTAATTCTTGACCAGAACACCTGGGTTCCATACAACATTTTTCCACCACAAAAGCTCATTAGCAGCGTTCAAAGTATTATCCGAAATGACCTGGTGATATGAAAGGGTACTCATGAACAAGAACCCGCACAGATCTCATCAACTTGGGTGGGATTCCGGCCGGATAGGTACCGGGTGGCAATCAATGGTAATTGATGGGCCATTTACTTTTCAAGATGATCTCGAAGTTTCAGAATCCGGGTTATTCTGGCGTGATGAGTTTGAGATTATGAAACAGTGATGCTGCTCAAACGCTGATCTGATTTATCCAAGTCTTCTGCAATTTTTATTTTTTTTGTAGAATTTCGAGTGTACATTATCCTGTCCGTTTCTTCTCTCTGTTTATAAAAAATATTTTATTATAAACATATGCATGTTTTTAAGAAGTTGCAACTATAAACACTGTGATGAAATAGGGTTTATCCGTCAAGCTTTCAATTTTATAATTTGTTGGATATAAATAAAGTCTTTGGAAATTCTAAAAACTATCGAAAAATGTCATCAATAGAATTGCACTGTCCTGAAAAGCGTACCTAACGAATAGTAGCATTTATAATCTTATAACTGATCGTTCTAGTGATCTGAAGGTTGAAAATCCTCCTGTAGAATGTCATTTTGAAGGATTTGATCAAGGCAAGGCAAGTGTTTTCAATTTCAGGAAATCCTTGAACAACTAATGAAGACTTTCTTCAACTCATCTTCTTATTCATCTCAAAAGTATGGTTATATTTCAAAAATGCTGGGCTGACTGCGTTTCATATAGTGAGCATAGTACTTTTATAATCATGATTTTTTGTTTGGATTCCGATCAAGAAAGTGGGATGCCAAAATTTTTTTTAGCAGTCTCACGTCACTTACAACATTTTTCAACTACAGGTACATTCATGATATTTAGATGTTAATTGGTAAATTATTGCCAAACCAAATGCCTCAACGTCATTGCGAACACTATCGCGATGATTATGGTCCTTATTATAATTGTATTCTCAACATGTTGACTCCGTTATTCCTAAAACAAATAAGCAATAATCCGAAATAAGTCGATCGCCTCCTTGGCGTTCAATGACGGGGTGGACTGAAACCCAAGGGTTTATTCAAACCCCCATTTGAGTTTTATCCGGAATAAGACTGGCCCAGTGGAGGCGGAAGTACATCAAAGATGTGCATCGACTTGGGCGCTATTCCGGATCCCACGTGTGCTATATCGCCCAAGGATCCGAAATGACCCTCGTCGACAGGCATTTAAGCGCCATGAAAAGGAACGTTCCTGTCGATGGGACTCGTTTGAAAGGGCGTCGCGGAAATACGACACTGTTTCCGGGCTGTCGCGACGGGGTTAGCGGACCCGCGGAAGTCCCGGTTATATATCGGGTCAGTGCGAGGAGCTAATATCCTGGAATGGGTCATTCAAGACGGAAACCGGAAAAAGCGTCCTCTCTGTTGCTCAGTTTGCCACCTGCACACTTTCGTGGACAATTCATCCGTGAGCCTCCTCGAATTTTTCAGGCCCAGCAGCATGGGTTCATCCATTGGATCGAAAACCTAAATTTTAATCAAGTTTATATGTGAGCTATAGGAATGATGCAAAAATGTTTCTTTACAATTCGCCATCGAAATCTGAATTTAAAAACACTATAACCATTTTGTTGAAACAATTTGAGATGAAACGTGGCGTTTGAATTTTCAATTGAGTGCAGTCCTTTATTTTAATTAATTTTTTTGTTTTGCGCGCTTGATGGCAGTTCAGCAGCGATTTTTAAATTTATAAAGCTGAAAATTGTATTCATGATACTTACCCAAAAACTTTAATGTGAGCTTATATGAGTCCATATAGATTCCTTTATTCTGAATAAAATCCGTCGGTTTTTACAGGGCTCTTTGCCAGCTGCACTTTGCTGCTGCACTAATTAGGAAATCCTAAGTTATCTACACAATTTACAATCATACAGTGATTTTATCCTGATGGTCGATAGTCGACAGCAGGAAAGAATAAGAACCCATCAACAATTTACTTGCGAATATTTCGTGAGACGAATATTGATCTTGGATTTCCATCATCGGTTGAAATTTGTCAGTTTCTTTGACGGACTATTACAGACAAGTAGTAGAAGAAGAAGTAGAAAGAGGCGGAGAAGAAAGGGGGAGGGGAAATGTGGAGGACAGAAACGGATTCGCGATTAAAAATCCGGCAACCCTCGACGGGAGCGTCGTCGTCGTGACGGCAACAGTCGACGCGGGGGTAAACGACGTGATGGGCGCGGGCGGAAATGAAGGCAAGCAAGTCAATCGGAAGTCGGTCTCTCGCGGAAAGAGGCCCTTCCCCCAATAAAGCGAAACAAGGCGAGTTTATTCCGAGCACGGAACCCGTCCCTGTCGTCGCCCGAAGACCCCCGGCCCAATTTCCGATGTTAAATCGGGCGAACATTCCCTGATAACGCCCCTGGGGTGCGCCATCCTCCTCTCTCTTTTTTGTTTGTTTGTTTGTTTTGTTTCTTCCTTCTTCTTCTGCTTCTTCTCCTCCTTTTCTCCTGGTCTTTCACTCATAACGACGACCCCTCCCACATTTCGTCCACGGGGGTTGAGTTGAGCCCAACCCTGGAAGAAATGCGAGAGTTGCCAACTTTATGCTGCATTCAATCGAGATCCTTTGTGCTGCTGCCGATTTCTTCGTGATCCTTCACCTGTTTCCCCTGGTGACAGGTCAAGTGAATGTCCAGATTGAGGCATTGGGATAGATGACGGGTGGTCCAACTGAGCTGTAAGAAAATTAGTTTCTAAAGGATATTATACAGTAATTAGCTAAAGCTAAATTCATTTGTTTCATCAAGTTGGAAACTGGATGGACATTTAAATTACAATTTTCTAAAAAAAAACTCATGATTTCTTGAACAACGTTGGAGAATTCTACTCTACTCAAAGCGGTCGTTGGATTTATTGAAGGATCAAAAGCAATAGGAACATACAAATACAGTAACTGCTTCCCCGAAAGTTCAATAACCTTTAGATGTTGATTCATGCAAATGACTCTAATGGATATATTTTCATGCATTATATTTCATCCCCATCGGGGTATTCGTTCAATTTTGATTCATTTAATTATTGTATTTCGTAGATGCTGTACTGCACTCAATTCCTTACCTGTAAGCATACGCTTTCATTAGATCGTGAGGCAGTTGGTTCCACCAATTCCAATCAGCAAATTATATAAAACTGTGCAATCGCATTCTGATGCTTTTCTCTGATGGCAATTCCTGCTATAATCTGAATTTGGCGGACATTTTTTTTAAAACTATACAAAAATGAACCATAAGTTGGCCAAAAAAGAGTACGGCAATAATTGCTCATGCTGTCACGCAGCACCATTAGGAAATGTGTGGAATCTTCATTGAATGAGACAATGCGAGATGAACAACCCATTCAAAAATACGAGCAAATAGACAATTGGTAATTTAGTGTATATCAGCTGGTATTTATTTTTCTGTGACTAAATACCAGCTGGTAGTTGACGATTCATTATTTTTCGAAATTGAAAAAAAGGTTGTTGCTGACATGCATATGTTCGAAATATAAGTTCATCAGGGCACGAAATATGCACAAGCTTTGTAAAGATCTTCATGAACAAATGAAAATTTTCAGAATTACCCGTTTGAGCGTAGCTCTTCTCAGGTCTGTTCAATGAGATTGCTACCAATTCAATTTACGTTTATTTCTTTAAAAATAGTGTATCTGCAAGAGCAAACAAATTGCTTCAAGGATGCTAGAAAATTTTAATAAAGTTTGAAGTCTAGTCATTTATTTTCAAATAATGTAGTAAATGGAAAACTGAATTTCGAGTAAAATTTGACGCAAGCTTGCTCAGCATTTTCACCAATGGTGGTATAGGGTTTTTCTCCACAAGGAATCGTCTTGGTAAGCGCGTTCCTAAAACTTCTATTAACTTGCAGCCGTGCAAATTTAATTTAGCCCTGAAAATATATTATTACGATAATTTATCATTTTAATCGCAATCTGCTTGGAAGTCGACGATTATCTTCCGAAAAATGCTAGGAAAGGCAATAGTGTTTCGCAAAACCATATAATTTGTCGGTCAAATTTTGGCGCATTCTGGGTTTTAAAAAAATAATCAAGCAACACGTAAGAGCTCTAATTTTTAAAACTCAGTTTCAATTTCGGAAGGAAGTATTGCCGGTTTTCTACTAAATCTTCCGAGATTCTTTTTTAACGATGAAAATGAGCGAGAGAAGCATCAGTGTTGTTCGCAAAAAAAAAAAAAAGTTCTCCTGTTGTATTTGCCCAAATCGTTGTAGAAAAAAAAAAATCCGAAAATTGCTTAAGATCTGCTTTGTTGACTATACGGCAACACTAAACCGGAGGCAAAGACTGAAGTTGCTTCCGCTCTCGGAAAACTCCAAGTCTTCTTTTGTCATCGTATTGACGAAAGACGTATATATACACACACGAGAAAAGAATTCTGCAGGAACGCCATCTTAACGTTTCCCCGTTTTTGCACGCGGCTTCTTTCCCCTATTTTTTTATTATTTTTTATTATACTTTCTCATCGCTTCTGATCCTCTTCGCACGCGACTTTGTTCTTTCCACCGCCGAAACCCTCGCTTTTCATGCAAAGTGGCATGCAAGCGTCGACGTCGACGATGTCGTTGACGACGTGGGTATCGAAGCGCCGCTCTTGCGACGCGTCGCCGGATCCGCAAATATGCTTCCATTTATTTCGGTAGTTTACACCATCAGATAGGCCCTCAACGTCATCCTCGTTGTCGGAGAACGAGAGTCTCGCTTCGTTTACTGCGCGGAAGACTGGTGCCTTTATCCGTATGCTGTATGTGTAAACTGGTCGTGCGTGAGGAGTGTTGAGGATATCGGGATCCCGCGGGTGATATAGAGAAATTATCCTTTGAAAATTTCCGCATTAAAGGGTGAAACTTATCTCAATCGCGTTCATCTCGTCACATTGACGTGCCAATCGTCGTCATACCGGGAAACAAGAAAAAAAGAGCATTTCGCGCTGTGAGTGAGTGTTCGGGAGTCTCGGAACTATATCAACGCCCAACCCAGCCTCATTGTGAACTGGAATGGGAAGTGCATCATTTTGGAAAATATTTTATTTCTTGTGCTATTATCCTAATTTTCCAAAACAAGTCTTTTATGGCTGTATGTTTATCTATTACAAAAAAGCTAAAAGATTATCTGAAAGCGGAATTCTGAAAGAAGGGACTCTCTGGTGTTGGTACAGATTATAATCTAGAATCTTAATATTTAAACCATTTGCAGGTGGATTCTCTACAACGATCTTGTCTAAAGCAATTTTCCTTCTTTATCAAAAATTTCTTTGGACCAATAGGGTTCTCTCCACATGGTATACGGGTTCTCTGCGACGAAATTATCTATGAAACGATTTTTTCTGGTCCCTTGAATATCGAGAGAGAGAGAGAGAGACTTTAAGTGGAATTTCTACGTTTGCTTGATGGAAAAATCAATGCAGTCGAAAAGGGTCAATTGCATGAAAAATATATTTGTACCTGAATTCCTGCAATCATCTAATTGAACTGAAAAACTTCCCAACGGTATAAATTAACTTGTCTCTGAGCCATGGTTTTATTCGAGTTCCTTATAATTGCATTCCGAATATGAATCAAGAAATAAACGCGCATTGAATGTAATCGTTTCCCATATCCTTAATTAAAATCCACGTGATTGCACCAAATAACTCCAGGTACTCGAATTGGAACTCAATCTTCCCCAGATTTTTTTTTCTCAGTACTGATGTACAGTACTTTGTTCAAAAAATCTGGGACGTTGAAATCACATCGAAGTAGATGGAATTAGAAGAATGTGAGCCAGGGAGAGATATTTAGAGCGAAGCAAATGACCCGACAAGCAAAGTATTCCGGAAAATGAGGAGGGGGGAGGGGGGGGGGTTGGGACCATAGAAGGGAAATTGCGGAACCAGCATATGGTTGTGCTTGATGGGGGGATTCGAATGAGTAAAATGCGGCGCTAATTGAGGAAACGAGCTGTGCGAAAAGGCCTGATAGGGCGACGTCTCCATGTCGCAGTCATTAAACGCACATCACGATAAGAGCCTCCGGAACTACGTCAGTGACAGGGAGAGAGAGAAAGAGAGAGAGAGAGAGAGAGAGAGAGAGACTGGGTGCCGAGCAGTTCAAGGATATATGCGAGAAGAAAAAAAATTGCACATTGCAGGTCTGCTGGGGATTTTTTTCGAAAAAAAATTACGCTTTAGTCGGCTGGGGGTTTTTTTTCCGGTCGATTTTGCAGTGCTGGTTCTTCTGTTGCGAAACAAATTCATAGGACGTTCGCGAATTAAGTCATGTATGGTTAAATTGAGGAAACATTTTTTTGCAATTAAGTGTTGATTCATGAAATTCGTCACTTTTCACGACGGCAAAGTGCAGTATTTTATTCGAATGGACGTGAAAAATGCAGTACGGTATATTTCTATTGTCGCGAATTATTCAGTACTTGACACGTATAAGGACACAAAAATGAATTTTCTAATCATAACATTGCCAATTTTCGATTTTGTTCCATTCAGCATGCGACAAAGCCGCAATTTCAAAAAGTGTACAAAAAGCGGTTTTTTGGGTTCAATCATGCGGCTTGGTTTCATCAATCGTGAATGGTATACAGTATTTGTTCATTATTTTTATTTTGCCGCTTTTGCACTGTTTGAATCTCCTGTGGTAGTTTATACGAATTTTCTGTGCAACATTTTTTTCTGATTCTTGCGATCCTCATTTCAATGCTTGATCAGCAATTTTGCAATGGTATTACTGGTGTGCGAAGGAATGGTATTTGAAATCCTCGTTTTTTGAGGTTGTTGCAGATACAATTTATTTCTTGTTGTACAAAAGTAAAACGTAATTTAGAAGTAAATTTGAATATTTTGAAATGCTTTTTGTAGCTTTTTTATAACATTTTTGAGAACAAATTGAGACATCAATGGTACGTACTGTATTTAATAACGGGGAAGTTTGAATTCTGTTCAAACTGAAAGTATTAGACCATTTCTACACGAACATTGAAAGAAACGTATTCTTGTCATACCAAGATGGACATTTAAAAAAATGTTCGTAAATAAATAATCTTGAATACCTTAAATAGGGACCCATAGTTCGTAGACGACGATGTATGATGCTTGCTCATTTTCAACTTTCTTTTCAGCTCTCTGTGATTTCGTTTGTCGAAACTATGAGCTGTGATATTGAGAGAAATGTCCAATGAAACATGCTTCATTCGTCAGCTGTCTTCAGCAATACTTCTTAGTTTTAATATATGTACTATTGTTTTTTCATCAAAAAAAGTTATAGCTTTTAAATTCAAAACAAATTGCTGCTTAATTAGTTCAAATTTATTTGGATATGGTCCCAATTCTTTTATTCAGTGCTTTGCTTGCATTCATTATTGCATTTTGGATAAATAACTGCCCAGAATCAGGTTTTCACAAGAAAGCGAAAATACGGGAACCTGTTTCCTCACAGTATACTGTCAATGCAGGCATTTTATGCATCAATATAAAGGCGCTGATTTTCTCCGTACTTCGAGAATTTTTAAAATTGGGCTCATTTTTGCACCGCAAATTCCGAAAATATTTTGCCTGGCCAAACTCTTTGAGTAATTATCAAACTGGAGCAACTCTGACGGGATTCCGAAACTTGGTCGCTGCAGCCACCTATAAACTGAAAATGATTTCCTGAATACTCCGGAAAATCCAGGCGGCTACCACCACATGAATGACATTCACTCTTGATGGAGCCAACACTCATTCGGGTCTAGATGAGGGACGATTGCAGGGAATTCAGCTAGAAAGATCTCAGTCGCAGATTCCGACAACTGTGGAGAAATCAGCGAGCACATCGCCAGGCAATAAACGCGCTGGTTATTCATGATCGGGATGACACAGGGACCCGTAGGTGGTATATACATGTACGGTATATATATATGGGATCCGATAAAGCCATCAGGGATAGGGGGGTGCAAAATGGAGACCGACGGAAAAGAGCCCTCGGGATTGAATGCCTCATTCTTCCTTTTATGCGCCACTCGCTTACGGGGGTAAATATTGGTGCCCCATCAATCACCGCCTGGGAGTCGGCGTCGATTGTGATACGGTCGCGACCTGGATTTGAACCTATTCTGGCGAGAAATTCTCCCAGAACTGGATTTCCTCCTTTTGATTTCCGCAATAAACCAACAACAAAAAATGAATCGAATGACCGCGGCTTTCGATGGCAGTCTTTCTTCTTTGAAGTACTGTAATGAGATTTTGTCAATTTACTGTTTTGCCAGGTCTTCAGGTGAGTCATGCGACGTGGGACTGAAATTCATGACAAGACGCAGTATTTTCAGGATTTTAACCTATTCTGGCGAGAAATTCTCCCAGAACTGGATTTCCTTCTTTTGATTTCCGCAATAAACCAACAAAAAAATGAATCGAATGACCACGGCTTTCGATGGCAGTCTTTCTTCTTTCAAGTAATAATGCGATTTTTGTCGATTTACGGTTTGCCAGGTCTTCAGGTGAGTCGTGACGTGGGACTGAAATGCACAAGACGCAGTATTTGCAGGTCTTCTCTCGTTATGACTCAGACCATGCAAATATCATTTGAAGAACTACTCCTGATGATTTACATCTTGCATGGTTATTGCCACTTTTTGCTCAATGGAGTGAACCCTGCTGGGACTGTCAGTGATTTTTGTTCCGGAAATAGGACACTGCCTGAAACTCTTATCAAATGAAAACTGGAAAAACGTCTGACGAACCAAAAAAAAGAGAGTTGCCAATTCGGGTGATGTAGTTTTCATCTTGAGAAAAAAGAATGTAAAGCTCATTGAATGCCCTTGCTATATAGTGATTATTATTTTCCTTGAACTTAAATGTGCTGCTTTTATTTCGCATAGAAGGTTTTTTTTAAAACTAATTACTTTGAAATGGATTCTCGTTTACAACACCTTATTTTTCGAAGTCCCTCTTCAATAATCTCCAAGTTATCTGAATTATGGTATACATATTGTATATCACTGTGCAGTATATGACAAAGTCTTTCCCAGGTCTCTGAATATTTTTGTGATTAAAATTCAATGTATTAATTCACCAAAGAATTCATGAAGAATTATATCCGAGCGACGTAATCGAAACATATTTCAATAAATAACTGAACATAATAAATCCATTCTGTGAAGTACTGTACAGTCCAGTATACTATAACACATATGTTTTAGTTGTAACACAAATCCTGTTCTTTTTAATGAATTACCTATCGGAAGTTGTTCAGTTTATCAATTGAAGCCCTATACTGCGTAGCTGAACCATTTCAACAACAAAAAAGTCATTATATAGATGTATAGCACTTTCCTTATTTACTAAAGTTATATGGCAAACCTTCGGCGTCGATGGTATGCTTGATGTATAGAAATGGCTTGTATTACTGTATATAAAAATAGCGTGCTTAGGTTCTTTTAAAAATTTCGTTGGATATGACAGTGGTCCTCAAACTTTTTGGCCGGTGATTAGCGATTCATCACGATTTCCTTAGCATAAATTCTTCGCTGAATACATTTTCCCAGAGTAAAAGAAAAAGGAACAAATATTTAATCTTCAACGTATGTTACTTGGATTGACGGAAATAATAGTCCATTCATACTCAGCAGGCCGTATCACAAAGACCACACAATATCTCAATTTACGCGTATTATTTAATGTCTACCTTCTTCAATATTTTATTGATTTTGATGTTAGAGTAATTTTGTATTTAGTTCTCCTTGAGCAGCCACACAACCACTACGCTTTGGGAGCCCGATGGATCTGTGATCGTGGCAACACCTTTCTGATGAAAGCTCGAAAAACAAATAAAAATGTGCACGATTTGGTTTTGTTAAACAATAATTTATTCATCTCTTCGTACTCCCACTGCCTTGAATTGTATGGCCCGCGAGAGACAATCAACATCGCGTTTCATCGAGAAAAAAAAAACATCATCATCAGCAAACGCAAACTTTCCGGAAGCACTGGAAAGTAACCTCCAGATTTTTCGGCCGGACCGAGTAACACACTCAATGCTGGTCAAGTATAAAACCCCCATTGCTTACTAACTGATCATTTCCACGATCCAGAAACAGAAACAAGTTTAATTTATCCTATAAAAATTTTTGAGAACACGCGAGGAAAAAAAATATTTTTCATTCTTAATTATGTATGGAAATCGAGAAATGCAATTTATTTCATTTGGACAAGCAGAAAGGTTCATAGCCAGAATCAGTGTCATAAAGGGGATACTAAATTATTTCGTAGACTGAGACGAACTTATTGTTGGTCCATAAAGATGCTATAAGATGGTTTCAAAAGATTATTTCTATATTAAATTTAATGAATTGACATTCGGGGTTAACATCAAGAACTGCAGTGTAATTTATTTCTGTCTTCAAAAATGCCAGGCATCGACAGTTCTTCGGTTTGGCACATACATGATGTTGATCCTTCGCCTCATCCAACTCAGTACTTTACTGCGAACTTCTGCATTATACTGAGCATCATATATTCAAACCTCGAGAGTCTGATTGTAATACTTGTACTGTCTATTTTCATTTTTGTTTTAGTCTGCTGTGAAAACCGACATTGATGCTGACAGTCGTTCTTTATAAATGCATTCAAAAATGTCGCTCACATCATGGACCATGAATGGATGAAGAATTTGTGGAGAATTATATTAAAAACATATAACTGTGAATCGGTATTTATTTCGAGACCCAAATAAACTTTGAATGTTGCAACGAAGTCGATTAAAGACGCATTTTAAAACGCGTAATTTTTCGGGCAAAGAAAATCGATGACCGAAATTTGACTAATTTTCTGAAACACAGAAGGGGTTTCAGAAACATTTATGACGACGGTTGCTGATGAAACTTTGAGCATACTGAAGGAGTTCATGCTGAACTTGTCGATGGAATGGAGGACGATGCGGAGGGTGAAGCGCTGTTGCTGGGCGGTTTCCCCGACCCCGGGGACGCCATCGTGAGCGTCGCCGTCGGCGGTGGCTGCGCAGACGGAGGTGGCGGCCCTGGCACCGACGGGTGGTGCCCCAGTGGCCCCAAAAGGTGATGATGGTGGTGATGATGATGCAGGGCCGCTGCCGCCGCCGCAGAGTTGAAAAACAACCCGGCTGCTGCAGCCGCCGGGAACAAGCCCGGGAACAGCGGCGACCCGCCCGCCGACGCCGGATGCGGGTGGCCCAAAAATGCCGCCGCGGCGGCACCAGGGTGGTGGTGGTGGTGGTGGGGGTGGCCCGCGTGCGGGTGGTGGTGGTGTGGGTGTGGCGAAAGGAACGAGGGCCGGGCGGCCATTTTCAGCTTCTCCAGCTCGGCTTCTTGGAGTCGCTTGGCCTTGGCGCGACGGTTCTGGAACCATATCTTGACCTGGGTCTCGGTCAGGTTCAGATTGGCGGAGAATTCTGCACGCTCTGCGATCGAAAGGTACTGCTTTTGGCGGAACTTCTTTTCGAGGGACATGAGTTGTTGGGTGGTGAACGGGGTGCGGGGCTTGCGGTTCGGCTTGTGCTTCCGCAAATGGCACTTGAGGCCTCCGGGTGGAGGAGGTCCTACCTTTGATCCGTCTCCGGATTCTACGTGAAGAAAAAAGATGAAGAAGGACAAGGAACGAATTCCGATTATTCATCTATATTCTTGTCAATTTTTTTTAGAAAATTCTGTTAAAGTCGCCCGAAGAAAGACATCCTCCAGCCGCGCACATGATGAAACGTCTAAAATCCTGTTCTTCACTGAAATTACTCAATTTTCGGTCTGGAATTCGTGAAAATTCAACGAAAGCAGAAGACCCCGGGATAATATGCTGAAGTTTACAAATAATTTAATCGTAGATGAGTTAATTATGAAGAATTCGGAAATCAGCGCGATAACGGCCGAAGGCTGCTGAAAATCTTTGTATATATTGCATTATAGAATAAAAAAGTTATTGTCAAAGAATGAAGTTTTAAATTAGAGAAGACATCAATCAGGAGCCTTGTGCGGTCATCTCCGCATTACAGTGTCTCTCTTGAATGGCTTCGTCCACATTTGAAAGAAAAATCTGGGTTGAATCATTCAAATATCGAAGCCTTTCTGAATTATTAGCCAATTGTTTAGTCAAGCAGTTACAAACTCAGGGATCTTGAAATTAATGCGCATTTGAGTGAGGTAAAAATTAAGCTTTTCGCTCTTATGCATAAGTAATGAAGAATTATCGAAATTGATGGTACGGTAATATTGTACTGTATACATGTTTGATTCAAGTTTGATGTCGTGCAACGCAAATTATAAATAAATATTTTTTGTGAAAACATACGAAATATATAGCTGGAAATACGGTAGCATAATTTTCAAATTATATTATATTCCACGCAATTTGTTGCGTGGAAAAATTGCTTTCCGAATTGTTTGATAGCCAACCAGCAAGTGAAAATTCGTGCTGATCTTTTGCATAATACAAGACTCTAATTTGGCCTGAAATTTCGAGTTAATTGGTCAACTAAACATTCATAATTACCAACCGTGACGCGTGTACTCGTAGCTAGTAGAGTACGAGTTTTTCGATTTCAAGCTTGACTGCGAATATGGAGTGAAATTTCGGAGATATCATCCGATTGTTCGTCACTGTGACATGTCCGATTCTATCGCTGATTTTTCTGCTATTTTTTTCAAATGATTCGCTGAGTATATAGTACATGTATTTAAAGGGATATTACGCTTCGTTGGAAACGCTAATTGGCGATTATACGTTGTAGGAATTCATTATCATATTCCGCCATTCATACATTGATTAATTTTGGAAAAAGCCTTCTTATTTCATTTTTTACAGGACAGTATGCCTATTAGGTAAATTCGTGCTGCAAAAATCATTTCAACTTCTACGTCGTGATAATCTACGAGTCACGTTCATCAGATCAACTGATCGCCTGAAATCGGGTTTTTATATATATTTGACAAAAATTTAACAAAAATGAGAAATGCATCTGGAATCATATTTCTGATTTTATGCATTTTTGGCCAATTATTCAATGCAGGAATAATATTCTGCAATGGAGGATTGGATCCAAACTCCTATACTCGCTTTCATCCATTTTTCAGTTTCCAGAGAGAACGTGCATCGGAACGGAGGCCATTCTTTCTTATTGTTTTAGAGCGATACGAGAAGTATGACAATCCGACAGGTTGAACTTTGTGTGGTTCTGTTTTGAAGTTTAATTCACTTCGTTTCACATTTTGATTCACTGTCTCTTGTTTTCCACTAAGCAGTACAATACATGTGAAAATGCTACCCCGTGCAGAGAATGGCGCTTGCTAAAATGAATACATGCAGTGGCAGAAAATTACTTCAGGACAAAACTCGACATACAAATGTCTGTTCTTGAAGAAAAACTTCAAAATTTTTCAATTCCGATGGGTTATATTATACAGATATTTTAAATACGGAAAAATGTATCGTTGGACAAACAATATTTTGTACCAACGCTTCTAATACACAAATATGAACATGCCGAACCAGATAAGATTTTGAAACATTATCCCGGGAAATGTTTTTTGTATTTTCTACTTATGGGATTACTCAAAATACGGTAAATTAATCGAAATTAAAATCGAATGCACAAATATGGTGTCAGGTCAATTTTGAATATTTTGATCCAGCATGCCGATCGAGAATCCACAATTTTTCAAATTAGGCAAGTGTCAAACAAACATTTGATTATTATCCCAATAATCCCAGTGATTGTTCCAATGTTGAATTTTCGGAAATTTTGCCAAAACACTTGTATATTAAATCATCAGACTTCGACTTCCCGGCCCTATAAACGTTCCAAAATATATTAAATTTCATGAAGGATTAAAATTCATTATTCGATTGAAAAGCTAATGAATTCATATTGCTGATCTTATTTGAAATTGAAGCTCGTGACAACGAAAGCAGGAATATTGAAAATTTAATAACATTTTATCCGTAACATTAATACTTGAACTACTTATGCCCTTCAAATCGTCGCATAAACCGCTGTAAGACAAAGATAAATATTGAAATCCAAAGTTATCAAAAATTGTATTCGAATTTCGAGTGACTAAATTCAGGTTTTTAACTTCGATCTATCGGTTGAAAAACATGGTTTCAAAATCATTTCACGTTTTTCAGGTTTGCTATTTGTGGGTTAATTAGGGAACAACAACAACAACTGTAGGATTTTGAACATTTTGCAGTAAGTTGAAAAACTTTTCAAGTTATATAAATATTTCAGCCGAAAGAATGCTGTATTTCTAAGAATGAGAACAAATGGCGATGAATTTGTATTTTAAATTTACATGTTATTCTCGACACTTAGATATAATGTACACCGAGTATGCACAGCAAGGATGTTTTCCGATTTATTATTCTCTTCAATCAAATGAATGATAACTATGTCGACGAATTTTGTAGCACTATTTCGTTTCCATGTGTTTGTTTGTAATTAGACAGGGATCAAATTCAAAATTCCTTTCGCAAGTAACTCGGAGTTCAATTTCCAATTTTCTGCGTAGCTGCATTTTCATACATTCCATTCCTTGTATTATGTTGCTCCTTCTGCTTGAATAACCTTTTGATTCCTAACCTTCTGAAAGTACTTTAGCTCTTGGAACAAAAATCCATGTTTTGCGAATTTCTTTAATGATCTTATTCCGGGAATTTTTTCAGTGTAATGCGTTTAATTTAATGTAAGATGAAAACCTTGAAAATTAATCGATTTTTCAATATTATAAAATAATATTTGATATCAATACAATACTCTATATAAATTAAATGCAAATGTCAAGAAACACACCTTTACTTATTGTAACTACAGTATTTTCCTCGTATTTTCCTTTTATTTTATTTTCTTTTTGGAAGCAAAATCTCTAACGTGTGGTGAGTTGCAATTGCTGGCACATTGTTGCAGCTGTTGATGTTGAGGTGTCACTTTTTTGTTGCTGTGGAGAATAATGCGTCGAAATGAAAGTTTGTTTCACTCACTGAGGGATTCCGGAAGCCCAGGCATAGACCCTGCACCAGGAAACCAGGGCATCTGTGGCACATGCGACACGGGCGCCCCGGCCGCCGCCGCAGCAGAAGAAGCAGCCCAAGCCGGAAACCCAGTCGGCGGCGCCGCAAAGAGCGACGCGGATACAGCAGCCGCCGCTGCCGCCGCCGAAACATTCACGTTCGGCAAAAACGGCATCGGGCGGTGCAAATGCGCCTGCAGTTGCTGCTGCTGTTGTTGTTGTGGGAATCCCAGGGGCGTCCCTCCAGCACTGCCTGCCGGCGACCTTTCCGCCGCCGCCGCCGATCCCCCCTTCCTCGCCAACTCGTCATCGTCGTCTTCGTCGTCGTGCGACGAGCAGGGATCTATTTCTTCGTCCTCCTCGCCTTCGTCATCGTCGTCGTCGTCTTCAACGACGTCGTCGTCGTGATGACGGAGCGGCAGTCGGCCGTCCGCGACAAACCGATGCTGATGATGAAGATGATGATCTCTTTCCGAAACATCATCATCGTCGTCGTCGTCGTCATCTTCTGCTTCTCTTTCGTCGTCAGCCTTTTGGTTTCGAATGGACGTGAGGGCGGATTCGGGTCGACCGGGGCTTCCGCGGCGGCGCTCGACGGCGGACGCAGTTATGGTGGCGGGGTTGCTCGCGGCGGCGGCGGCAGCAGAGGAGCGGTGATTCGCGGCGGGTTTCCCGAGCAGGGACGCCACGGAGAATGTGGAGAAATGTTTGCGGGCTTCGCAGGTGGTCGCCACCACGTCGCAGGCCGGCGACTTGGGCACGTCCACGGTCATGCTGAGACGGGCCTCGTCACTGCGGGTGTCGCGCGTGCTGCTGCTGCTCATCCACCTCGACGGAACTCGACGTCGCCGCCGCCGTGGCTCCCGCCCACCGCCGCTGCTGCTGTGCTGTCGTCCCTGCCTCGCAGCACCCGACGGCGGTCAACATGAAGGCACGCGTTGCGGAGAAAGTGGCGTCCGCGTTTTCGTTATTTTTTTTTTCTTTCAATTAATTGGTGCTATTATTATTATTGTTTATTGATAGGAACGCCGGAAAGGGAGCGCGTTTTTTTTTTTTTTTTTGCGCTGCTGTCGATGAGGACTGATTTTTCCTCTTTTTTTTTTCCTGGAAATATAAATGCAGAAATGAGATTTCGCAGTGAACGGAAGTTTTTGGGCAAGTCAAACGTAATTGTTTGCGATTTGTTCCGATTACACAAATCAGTATATAAATTTATTTTTTGATTGATTTTAGTGTTTAACTTGAGTGCTCTATCAAGTCTCGAGAAAGAGACTCACTCACTCATGAATATCTTGGGGATTACGAGAAGTAATTAAGGGCATTATGACGACTGACACGATTTAAAAGCTTCCTAATGATGCGTTTCCAGAGTTTAAACCTCAAAAAATACTCTTATACTCATGGATATTGTCATATTAGTGCAACTAAATCTGTGAATTAACCCGGAACTGTCAACTGATGAGCAAGAAATTAACCGGAAAGAGGTTTGAAAACGAGGGAATTCTTAGCAAGGGAAAACATGCCTGCTTTAGATATTTTTATCGGCCCCACAATAACTGGAGAAATCTGCCTTGGAAGCGTGTTTTCACTCCAAAAAGTATTTTTTGAGTACGGAATAAAACCTCTGAATTATCCCTTGGTAAATTTACGGATTTGTCGGTGCTCCATTGAAAAGCATCCCGAAAGTATTTCAATACTAAATATGGGTACAGCAACCGCTGAATCGTAAATTTTTATTTGTATAATTCACAAACTGTTTTGAAAGAATATCTCAATAAATGAAACCAAGAGTCAAACTTTTCCAGTTGAAACCTACTGTTACCAGGACAGGCATCAAATTTAACCATAATCTTCATAATATCTTGAGACTTTTTTATCGATCTAATTAAACTCATTTTTTGTTCGGAGTTTTGATCGAATGGTTTTTAAAATTGATGTTCATTCTGTTCGCGGTAGATCGTCAAATTAGAACGTAACCCAAAGTGAAAAGACCGTATGTACGAAATTTCCGAAACGCTCGAATCAATACAAAGTAGAGTAATTCACATTTTAATTTAATAATTTAATTGTATTCTAAAGCACTTAGTTATTGAGCGTAGAACTGCAGTTGAAGCATTTAGATGTATATAAAACGTGTGAGGGAACAATTATAATGGCTAAAAATTGAAGCTTCGTGGTTTTAAATTCAGAATGATACGAAATCGGTTTCATATTTCACAAGTACGATATTTTTGCTGACGATTAAAATATTACAGTATCTTGGAATGAAGAACTCCGAAGTTGGTTGCAAACGTATCTTTTAAGAGCTCAATGAAAAAGTCCTTGTTCCCAGAAGACGAAGGTAGAAGCTTGTACATAATTTCAATCGTTGAAATCGAACACATACCAGCGTGACTATATTTGAGAATTTTTACCTGCTCTATCTTTATAAAACTTTTAAAATTAGATGAATTACTTCCAAGCAGAGCTGTTGAAGGATGATATTCTTTCTTCCATTTTCTCGGAAATAACTTTTATTTCTATTCATTCCGGAATAGTCACACAATTTTCTTCTTAATTGAGCACGAACGTCTCGTCCATTTACTCTATGAGACACACGTTTTGTTCCCTAATGAACGAGCTTGTAAATTCTTAACGTGCTGCCTTAGCTGCCAAGTCCGCAGTTGATCCTCCTGAACACTGCATGCGAGCTATGTTATACTCCGCATCCGACATATGGTCATCAAGCGTTTTCTTAATTGATAATTGTCGAGAAGTGTCGAATTTTCCCCCGGATAACATCGGTCACTTTTTTCCAGGCAATTGCATTTGTTAACATTGTTTCGCTTCATCACTGGTACACACTTATTTTCCGCGGCCGTGTGGTCGACCCGGGCAACCATTCGATCGACTTTCTCCAAAAGTAAGATCGCCATTGCTTGAATTCCAATCATCTTGATATAAAAAATGGAACAATTCGCTCTCAAAATCTCAATCATTCCTGGAGTTCTATATTAACAACTTCTGCGACTTGATATGATGAAGACGAGCCAAAACATACCGTAATTCTACTACTGGAAAACTTCTGCTGGGAAAATAGAGTGAATGGAGTAACGCCATATCGTATGCCCATATACATTCAAATAACTTTTCTAACCTGATCTGGCTTGGAATTCAAGAATAAATTATAAATATGTGCAGCATTCATTTTGTGTGATCAAGGAGTAAAACCATGTGAATCGAAATCGTTTAAGGCAGTGTTTACCTCGTAATTTCTCCGGTCGGATCGTCGATCTGAATGCACGTGGTATTCAAAATGTTTGTTCAAAAGCATAGCAAGTGCAAAAACGGATTTCCAATGGTTTGATACACGGCAGAATAAGATTGAAGAGATTTTTGATGATCTAGGCTTTGACAGACTATATATATTCATAAAACTGTACTCGAATATTGATGAAGCAAAGAAAACAAGCCAATTTTCGTTCCAATTTTAACTGGGCCCGCTCAACTTCCGTTTGATCGACTCTTTATTCAGAGAAATGAATCCGAAATATTAGTAATATTGTATCGCTGATTATGAGTAAATTTTCCGCCATCGGATGAATACCTGTTCTTACAATTTTTGATTAGTCATTTGATTATCTGGACGAAGGCACGAGGGATTAGCCTAGACAATCTCAATTCCAGTTCTAATAAAAGCTTTTTCATTTAAATATGAACATTCAATCAAGCTGAATTTTATTCAAAATTTAGAATTTGAAATACTGTAATAGCATCAGCGGTGAATCACGCGAATCGAGCTACGCTTTCGGAATGTGTAATTGTGTATCGGATCTTTGCGTCGGGATGAGTATAATTTTTAGATGTATTTTTGAAGCTTTTTACTTACAAAAATTATTTTTTCCCGTGATTGAGTCAATCTTTTTGAGTCAATCATGATGTGAAATGGTACGAAACATCTAAGGAAAAACATCCACCCCAGTGAGAGTTGCACATTGAAAATAACTCTACGATTCTTTCTGAGTACAAACCATATAGTACTTTATTTTAGGTCAATGGTGAATTAGGAAGAAGTATAAAAATACTAGGAAACACATATAGACACACATTCGTGCCAAGGAGACTTCACTTGCACTTATTTTGGATCTCTCGATACGTACCGAACGTGGTTTTCCTTCCGTTTGTCAAGCTAATAGGCATATGCAAAAATAGAATAATGAATAAAATTGAATTGAAAATGGAATATAAACCGGCATTAAAATATTTGCCACGTGGATTTTTCCATTCTTGGATTTTTAAAAATCTGAATCTTCTTCTTTTAAAAACGTTCTTTTTTCGACTTCGTTCGTCGTCAGGTCCACCAAGAATTTGAGAATGCAGAATGATATGAAGCACCGACGGAGGAGTGTTTCTACCACGGAGATTATCTCTTTTGAAATGGAATTTTTGGATCTTTCTCGGGATGGAAACCATGTTCTGTGGTTCTTCTATAAAATGCGATGATGCAGAATGAGAACACATATCGTCGGATGAAACTTAACCGAGGAGATAATCGCGTCATAAAAAGAAAGCGTTGCGTTACTCAATTCCGTTCCAGAATCTATCCTTTTTGGGTGATACAAATATATCACCCAAAATTCCATTTCGTGTTTCCAACTAATGAGGAAGTATCGCCTGAATGACGGAAGCCAAAATATATTCGCCTATAGGAAGAGTTACACTATCAAAAGCAATTTCCGAAGACTCTACGGGTCACCTTCAATTTATTATTGAAATTTAATTGTCAAACCGATGGAAATACGATGACGCTGGAGATGGCGTGAGCACGTGAGAAACAAACACCACAAGAAAAAAATATTCACGTCAGGAAGAATAACACTCTTGAAAGGGTTGTCTGAAATTAGTCAAATCTTTCTCTATTCGTCAAAATCTTTTTTTCTTCAGACCAAAAACGATAGTATAAAGCAGAAATGCATTGTAACACCAGTAGAAAGAAGAAAGTTCGTGTCAGAGACGATCACATTTCTCAAACGGCGTTCTAAATCTAGAACGCCCTCTAGAATCTAGGAAGACGCAGGAAAACTTTGGTTTTCCTCCGTTTGCGTTTGAAATAAAGGAATAAGAATGACATGAAACGCAGAAATACCATATGAAACACCAGCAATGGAAAAATGCTTCGCGTTCATCATCTGACAGAATCACACTTTTGAAAGGGCAATTTTGAATCCTCAAGTGGAAACCATTTTTTTCTTTCGTTTTTCAATCCAACGAGGATACGAATGCTGCAGAAATACTGTGAAATACTACCGTATTATGTGGAAGAATATTTGCGTCGGGGAAATCAAACTTTTGAAAGGGCTATTTGAACCTTTTCTATCATCAAAAACATTATATTTCCTTCTAATCTTTCTTCAAATCCATGGATATAGCAGATGGCTCGGATGTGCTTTGAAACACTACTGGTACAGAAGAACATTCGCGCCACGGAGGAGAACAGCACTTTTGGAAACGTCATCTGAATGTTTCTGCGGAAAATGCCTTCTTCTTTTTCTTTAATATGTATTTTTTTCATTTCGATATTGCCAAAAGTCCATGAAAAAACAAAGATTGACGCGGAAATGGTTGGAAAACCGGCAGAAGAACATTCGCGCCAATTAAAGGAGAACAGCACTCGGGTTGTCGGAATATTTCTGCGGAAAATGTCTTCTTCTTCTTCTGCTTTAATGTATTTTTCATTTTGGTTTTTGCCGAAATTCGACTGAAAATGGAAAGATTGACGCGGAAACGCTTCGAAACACGCACAGGTAGAAGACATTTTCGCGCCACACAGGGTTACAGCACTTTTGGGAGCTTATTATTGGGTCCTCTAAATCTTTCTGCGGAAAAAGCGTTCTTCTTCTTCTTCTTCTTCTTCATAATCTTCTTTAATAAACTTTTTTATTTCTTTTTCGCCGAAAGCCGATGAAAAATATAAAGCTTTGACGCGGAACTACACGGAATGAAACACCGGTGGTTGGGAAAAAAGGGGCTGGGATATGAAACTGGAGCGACACGAAAATAGCTGGCTTTCTTTTCCGTGCTGGCGGCCGAGGGGCCGACTCAACGCGGAGTCGCGGTCCCCGCGTGCAGCGCGCGCACTGCGATTAAAATTAGCTAAATGGATGTGAAATTGGTGAGAGAAATGCCCAAGAACTTTTCTTACCTCAATTTTAGGGTTGGACATATCTGTTTCTTGTAATTTGGCCTGAAATGTATTTGCAATTTTATCACAAAATGTCCCTATGTCAAGTCAGTGTCCTCATGTCAGGCCTTTTTGATCAATTTTTTCTGGGAAAATAAGTGTCCCTATGGTGAATTGTCTGCAGGTTGAGGTAGCTGCATGTGGGGGTCTCACTGTATTGTGTTAATACGCTGGTACAGTTTATGTGTACATAACTACATATATATTGGTCAAATATCAACCACCCGTGGTTTTGACTTCTATAATGGCTGTCTCTGCATCCAATATAATCGACTACAATACTTCCCGGTTTCTGAAGCATATATCGTATGGAAAATAGTCTCCATGGGTGGAGACTTGTGCAACGAAAGGATCCTTGGAAAATTATAGGCTATCCTCAGAATCATTCATTCTGCAGGAGCTCTTTTCACCTTCCCTTCTCTTCTGATGAAATATATACGATATATTCCATTTCACATGTATTTATTAAGGCTCGTTCTTTTTGCTCTAAGGAAATAAAATAAGATACATCGGCTTTACTATCGGGTTCTAAAAATTTCGAAATTTAAGAAGTGACTTTTAAGATACAGTTTCTTTTACTCTAGATTCCTCCTTCAATTTTTTTGCGCCGTTAAAAAAAAGCGCATTTAAATGCAGAAAGCAAATCCCTGAAGTTTTTATGATGAATTAATTTTTATTCCAATCGGAAATTCCAGACCGTCCGATGGAACCAGGCTATTATTTCTGGTATGCGGATCAACTGACAATAGCCCGTTGTATATGGTCGGAATAATAGTCTGAAAAACGTTTGAAAACAATTCAGGGCTTGAGGACAGAACAAGTTTGTCGTTTATTTTTGAAACAACTATGTTTGAAAAAGATATCCCAAGTCATGAATTTATATCTCAAGTTGAATGGGACTGAAACTGTCGGTGTTGAATGTTCAAAGTGTTATATGTTGAATCAACGATTGAGCTGAAAAATTTTTCAAAGATTTGAAAATCGAGGTTGCATATTAATCTGACTTCAGAAATTTGAATTGATTCATAGCAGTTTGCCAAGAAAAATATTATATTTCATAAATTTCAGCGCATGGTACTTTTCATTCAGTCAAATAATTTTTGAAGACAGCAAACGATCCCGAAGAATATCTTTTGCGAAAAGTCAAATAGATTTGCGCTGAACTCGTTTCCTTGTCAGGTCCAGCTTCTCTATAAGCTTCTATCTGCTTGACAAGGACAAAAAATTGGTGAATTGAAGAGAAAAAATAGTGTACATTTCGAATGATGAATCATCAATTCAACCTCTGCTTCCTTCCAATAAAGTTCTAGAAAAAATGTTAGAAGATCGTTCCTCCGGAATCGATTTTTTATTAAAAAAATATATAAATACTGATATTACCTCCGTGTATTTTCTAAAATGGCAGACTCATCGCAGAAACTTGAATAATTTCCAGCCTATAAACAGAATTTTCATCATGAGCGTCTAATTCTCCGAAATTCCCTCAATAAAAAGACGATATGATCATTTTATTCATTTACCGAAAGCCATCAACGACAACGCTTTCTTAATTTTCGCATAATTTTTCTGAAATCCGAATTTTGTTTCGAACATCAACGTCAAGAAATAAAAATTGAAAATGGCATCCGCATCAATCACTTATAGTCTTATAGTATCACATATAGAAGTTCAGTGTATTTTTTTAAACTATTCCCATGATTGGCTATTCCCTGTATTTCTGCACAATCGCTATCGACAGTTGATTATAAAATAGGTTATACTTGAAGGGTACTTTTTTTTTTCTTCGATGGAACTTTGAAACGGCTACTATGGTACTGTACTTCTAATAAATTTCCTCCTTAACGAACACGAACCACTTTTAGGGCTTCCGTAAAAATCGACGAAAGAAAAAATAAATGCTCAGTCAATTAAACTGCCATGAGTAATCCCCTCATTCGTCGTTGTCGTGTCGCAATGGAACGAATTGGACCAGACTCACGGTCTGCAACGTCTACTTTGACCAATGCGGTTAATAATGATGTTCAAGTTTTCGAAAAGCCGAATAAAAACGGGCTTAAAATTCCGGATACTCGATCCTCGTCATCCGCCGCTGTCTCTTAACGAGGTTGCCTCGCCGAGAATCTGGTCGACGCCGGTGGCGTCCTTCTGGGAGGTTTTGGGACACTAGTGTTGCCAAAATGCTCCATTTTGAATCCCCCGATCGACAGTCATCACATTGTAAATTATATAGTATCTTCGGCAATTAAAAAAAATTATCCCACGGGAAAAGAAATAATATACTACTGTATATACAGTTTTTCAATATACAGTATATTGCTTCTTGAAGATTTTGATGCGCTATATTCATATTAAAGCAGAATTTGAAAAATTACCCAGCGTCGATAATAACTGTCGAAAGGCTTCCCAGTTCAGCAGATCTTTTATAATTTCACTAGTTAATTGTAAGCAATTTTTTCATCAAAAGATCGGTAAAGAAAAGATAGCGGATAAAAATGCAGGCAATAAAATTCCGAAGGAAATTCAGCAATTTTTTTTTATCAAAAGATTGAAAATGAACAGATGGCGCATGTACAGAACACAGGCGATAAAATTCGAGAGAAACTGAAAAATAAATGTCGGATCTTCAAGATGTGCAATTCTGGAGTGAAATCTGCGCCTGCATTTTGCATTTCGGCTTCGTATTGGACAGGGTTTGTTAATTTGAACGAAAATTGACAGTAGAAGTGCGTGAACCCCATATTAATATGCATCAAATTCCATTTTCTGCGCTGATTTAATTTTTGTCCTGTAATCATGCGAAATGAATTTCAAATTAGGTCGAGGAAATACTCGCTCAGACCTATTTAGATACCCGAGTTGCTTTTCGGCCATTATTTTTATGGAAGGGTTCGAATAAATTATTGAGCAGACGAAAACTACCGATTATGGCATGCACGTCGCGTTCACAATTGATCATCGCATTCATCATCCAAGCTAAATAAAACCATGGTTATGATGCCAGATCCCAACAGAAAAATTGCATCAGAATTTATTTTGAGACCATGTGTTCGATGTTTAGGGCATTCTTCGGATTATTCTCAAAACTCGTGGCTGCCGACTGCTGATGAGTAGGATATGAAAGGCTTTACATAAAGGTTATGTCGTCGATATTTTCCCCAGCACTTCATAGTATTTCTTCGAAAGTGTGCATATCTCTCGACAAGCATAAACGAAGTTATTTTAATGTTTTCGTTGATGCTGAAGCCGCGGACATTTTATAGCACTTCATTATGAAACGAGCAGCATATTTTACCTGTTTTATTTCTCTCGCAGTGGATTTTGTTCCATTAAGGATGAGGGCAAAACGGGCTAATTTCTGCGGTAGTTACGTCGATGCTAATAGCTATGTCGAAACAATGCGAGGGACGACGAGGAATCTTAATTAGCATATTCGGCAACTCTGGAGACCAGCTCAAGAATTTCCCCTGGATTTTTCGTGGCTTCATTATTTGTTCGTCAACGACGAAAAATAGCCGACGAAGCGCGGTTATAAAAGGCTACAGTCACGCGTTGCTCTCCTTTCATGTATATCGGCTCTCATTATACAAGTTGGAGCTCTCCCGCGGGGTTTTAATGCCTATTAATTTCTTAATTATAGCCAGAAGGCTCTAAGTGAGTCGTTCATCGCCCAGAATCGCTGCCCATCACGTGAGGGCCTCCGTGGGTCCCACCGCCGTGTCGACTCGCCAGCACCAGTTGGTTCTTTCTTCCAGAGACGAGCAGCAAATTAAGCTTCACTCGAGTCGTCATCTTATTACTATTATCAAGATGGAACTGCGGATTTAATAAAAGTCTTACAGCGGTAGATTGTAATAATTTACTGTCGTGCCTCTCAGCAAGTCAGCAGTGAAGACTGAAGAGACACGATTCGTTTTAATGGTAGAATTTAATTAGACTCAAATCCGAAGCAAAAATCAGTGGCGGTTGCTTTGCAAACAATATGCTTTACAAATCTGTTAACGGAGACGCTATCATTGTCTATTGTGGCAGACTTAAAAAAATATTTATTGGTACACACTACACAGTATTTGGCAACTCTTGCTGGAGACCGTTCTCGAGAGCATAAGGTTTTTCAGGCTAGCTTCAAAATAGTGATAAACAGGATGCATTTTCAACTTATAATTTGCGAAGAAGCATTCTATACTACAAATGGCATTTTTACTGAGCGTAAAATTTGCCTATTTTGACATGGTATTGGGTATAAACATTCGAATTGCAAAAAAACCAGGTTTGGATCATAAAGCGATGCTCGTACAGTAAGCCGCACGACATCTAGCAAGATTTTGTTCGAAGAAATCCTTCAGGTTGTTATCAACTCACTAGATGTCCGTCCCATATTTTCAACAAAACCAGCACAGCCGCCTGTATCTGCGAGTATTCCGAGATTCCACGCACGACATCTAGCAAGATTTTGTTCGAAGAAATCCTTCAGGTTGTTATCAACTCACTAGATGTCCGTCCCATATTTTCAACAAAACCAGCACAGCCGCCTGTATCTGCGAGTATTCCGAGATTCCCGACTCTATCGTGAGTTACGAACAATGCATTATCACTCAAATTCCACTGACTTCGAAATTAATTTACTATCCGAACTGATGCACTACTTTTGCGGATGTTGGCCGAAATTTCCTAAACCTCTTTTGCATTGATTTTCGAGTCAATTCGCCAAATAAGGTTTCTTTGTTACATATTACAGATCTCTTACTGGATCTTTCTTTTAAATCCAGCTAGTAAAGATAAGCACGCAGTAATTCAAGCGCTAAAAGAAACATTTCTGCCAGTTAGGACCATAACATTACGAGCTTCGTGTCAAAAGAGTTTAAAAAAATAAAACTCGACCTTCATTATAGAAATAGAGGACACACGTTCTGAAATAGGGTGAATGAGACAGTACACTTTTCGAGACTTGAGAGAAAATGCTAAATTCATGAATTCCAGTGATTCCACACAAAATTGACTTCCAAATTCAAGTAGACAACGACTGACTTTTTTCCAGGGGCCATCAACTAAGTTTGGAAAAGATCGTTCGCATTTCTTTAATATACTGAATGTGTGTGTGGCCCAGAAAATTAAATAAATGCAATGAATTTTTCAAATATCTTTCTTTCAAGAATCATTCACGTGAAAACACCTCATCGCATGAACCACGACCTATTTCCATTTCCTTATCAATCCTTGCGTGTAATTTTGGCTAAAGGTTAAAAATCTCTCTCCCCAATTCTTTCAGAAAAAAAATGAGCAAATATTCGCAATGTCCGCATTTTCACAAGAAATTCGTTCCAATACGCAGAAAAACCACAATTACTGTCATTCGACGACACTTGCAAAAAAAAATTATCATCGCTTGATCACTGGAAATCAATCCTGCCATAAAAATATAAATTCCTCCTTGATATTTGCACAAAGAACGCGCATGATTGAAAGAAAAATTTAATCCTAACATCATCTGCTAAAATAAAATTCCCAGAATCCAATTACGCACAGCATCCTCGGGATTGATGCGAAATTTTGTTGTCGACAAATTAATTCAATAAGCATTTCACATAAACTGGGAAATATTTAATGATTCAAGTCTAATAAATTATATAGCCATAAATCTCAGTTGCTAAAAATGATATGAACATGAAAGGTGGATTGAAAACATTTTTTTCGATAGGTGGGACCGATGAACTGGACATATTTTTTTGTTTCAACTTGATTCTGCGCATATCGCGAAAAACATAGCAGCATGCAGACATTCGCACACGCAAAAAAAAAAAAATGTTTTCAAGATATCGCTGAGAATTTTTTTTCCCTTCCTTCATCATACTGCAAGGCACCTGCCATTATTTCTTTGTTTGTTTTAATTCTAATAAACCGCATCCCGTTGGGACTTAGCGGTTTTACTTAGAACAGTATTAGCAGTTTACGTCACAAGACGCGTCGTCTGTTGCAACTCGCAGGTAGGGGTTGTTGGGGGAACGCCTTTTTCAACCATGCGAACCCACTATTGCGCTTCTTGGGCTTCACTGCTGGATCCGGGCTCGGGTTCGCGTCCAACACCGACACCGACGACACTGGCTTACTAGACTTCTCGGTCTTCTTCTTGTTCGCCTTTTTATTACTACTCGTCGTCGTCATCGCTGATGTCGGCGTGGTGGTGGTTGTGGTGGTGGTTGTTGCAGAAGTGGGTTTAGGGGTGACGACGACGTCGGGTGACGGGACAGGCGCCGAATAGCCGCCGATTTCCAGCATGTCCGAGCAGAATTCCGGGGTGAGCGACCCGCCGGTCATGGCGGAGATTTGCGAGGCGGTGATGCGGACGGGGCGGTTCTGGAGACGAGCAGCGACGAGGGCGGACACGAGACTCAGTGGGATTTTCCCGCTGACGACGAGCTTGAGGATTTTGCCGACAGGTACGCGGCTCATGCGGCCGTCGACAGCGATGGCGATCAGGTTGTCGAGCGACAGGCCGAGTTCCGTGACAGGCTTNGAGGGCGGACACGAGACTCAGTGGGATTTTCCCGCTGACGACGAGCTTGAGGATTTTGCCGACAGGTACGCGGCTCATGCGGCCGTCGACAGCGATGGCGATCAGGTTGTCGAGCGACAGGCCGAGTTCCGTGACAGGCTTCAGTACTCGCTCCGTCACCTACAAGGATCAAAGAAAAATATTTTTGAATACGGATTATCGATTATATTCACATTATGTACGATTTTCAAAAAAGTTTTTACATTTTTGGATTCAATTATGTCAAATTTCTATATTTATGCATGTTTAAAAAGAAGATAATTTGAATAAATGAATGAACAGAAAGCTTTATTTTCTGTTCATCCATTCATTCATTAGGATAATTTAGAAAACATTTTTTTGCATGCAGCAGAGAAAAAATGTGAAAATATGTTTTAAGTTGAATTTTTAACAAATTTTTGAAGTCAGCGAAACGGGAAACAACTTATAGGCTGTGGTCTGTAAGCCGGGTTATGGTCTGCGGGCAGATTTTTGGAAATGGAGATGGTCCGTAACCCGAAAATCCATAAGCCGGGCGGTCCATAAACCGGAGTCAACTTAAAAGGAGGAAATTTTGACTGTGGGAAGTATATGGGAAGAGAAAAAAAATTCCTAGAAATGGGAGGGGAAAATTCTTCTTAACGCTGTGTTTATTTGTTTTCATTTTTTCTTCACAATAAACGAGGCAATTATTTTTCTCTAGAGAAATAAAAATCAACAGATATGTGGCATCAAATTCTTTTGCAGAGTGAAAACTTGAAATTGTCGGGGATATATTTTCTTTGATTGCTACGCGGCAAATTTAAATAAAGTGCGAATTTTTCTTAAATTAACGAGACGATTTTGAGAACCTCACACTCTCTTGCTGAAAATTCAACATATATGTGCGACATAAGTTTTTTTGGGC
The DNA here is from genome assembly GCA_905338405.1 of Notodromas monacha. Classification (NCBI taxonomy): domain Eukaryota; kingdom Metazoa; phylum Arthropoda; class Ostracoda; order Podocopida; family Cyprididae; genus Notodromas; species Notodromas monacha. The sequence continues at coordinate 39,205 of CAJPEX010002254.1, forward strand.
TACTTGAAAACTTCGAATGATGAATTGTGCCATGAACAGTTCCAATCGCATACTTTTTAATTAAAAAAGTAATGAATACTTAAAGCAATAAATTCTTAGGTTATCGCAAAAGTTTTGAGCTATAAGTTTTAATGTATGTATTACAGAAAGTTCCAATCAATTAAATGAAAGAAACAATCCTTCATTCGGCATCCGAATAAAGGACTGCATTTTTTTTGTCATTCTAAGGCCAGTCATTCCCGAAAAGGTATGTTCTGAAGAAGCCATTATTATAGCAAAAACGTGCGTCGTATTTAAACACTTTCGTCTTTTCAATTCGTAATGGCTTCCTGTTCAGCACGTTTATCCTAATTAAAATATTGTATAGAAGAAATGTTCATGACTCATTCTTCTGTTAGACACCAACCAAGTGTTCAATACGGAGATGTGTTCTTTCATACAGCAGATCAGACCACAGCTCAATCACGCTGAATTTTGATCGAATTAAGGGTTAATCCATGTCAAGAAGTCCTTGAACGAATAAAAAACCTGGAGGCTTCTCATACAATGTATTTTCTTTAGAATCAAAACTTATTTTTAACCAGTTTCGAACCACTTAACACTGAGAAAGATGAATCGGAGGCCATCGGAAACTTTCCTCGCGTGAAATTTAGGACTCGATAATCACTCAAATTAATCTGAAACCGTCAATCCGAATACTGCTTATTGAAAATTTTTTCAGCGAGGTATGAAGAGAATAATTATACCTGAGCATAATTCTTCTCAAAAGCAACAGCCTCGTTAGACTTCATGCTTTCGAATGAAACGTGTTCCGCAAGACTCTTTTCACCGTCCGGTCCCAGCTTCTTGCCCAAGAACGCTGATATCCGCTGGATCACATTCAAGAGGTCCTAAATAAAAACAATAATAATAATCAGTTTAAATTTTAAAAAAAATCATGTTAATAAACAGCGACAGACGAACGAACCGCTTTCATATCTTCGTAAGTGAGAAACAACAAGTTTGGGTCGTTCCTGAGTTTCCAATGATCCATGACGTGTTTCCAGTGCGGTCCCCACATAGCTATAAAATAAAAATAAAAAACCATTATTTTTTTTAGAAAATTTATTGCACTTTGAAGAAGGAAATACAGTAGGAACTGAGCTTTTACCTGTGCCCTTGACGAAATTCGTCGAGTATTGTTCCAGAGACCCTGTGTAACCACCAATGCCCCTGAACAGGTGGAAGCTCGAAACGCAAACATCGCGCGAATCCCGGGCGACGTAAATAATCTGTAAAAAAAAAATTGCAATGTACCTGAGAATGTGTAATGAAGAAAGAATTTATCCTCGAACTTCTTGCGAGAATGAGAGCACAATGCTCAACAGCGGAACATCGAATATCTAATATTGTTGATCCAAATTTGACAATGAGCTGATTCAAAACGACACCTCACTCGCAAAATATGGGTCACTTTCATTTAAGGATACAATGAGTATATTGTACAGTTGAACCTCAATAACTGGAACCTCCCAAAGTCGAATGTCCAACCCTATGTTAAATCTTTTTTCAAGGATTTGTCCATATCCTATTATAAAAAAGAAATTAAAAACCGCTAAATAACTCAAATTTCCTGGAGGCCTGTTCACTAGTTTATTTACAGCCAAGGGAAGAGAAAGGCGATAAAAATTAACTTGATGCTACGTTTTGAAAGGATGAAGTGAAAGACTAATTGGCCAAATATGAACCGGCCATTGCCACCAAATTCAGCATCCTGATGTCAACTCTTAAAAATCAGTTCAAAGCCTAGAATATCACCATTTATTTGAAGGTTTGACTGCAATAAAAGAGGTGATTAATGAAAACTAAGAAATTTAATCACTCATTCGGAAATTGACTCATGCATACCAAACGGAAGACTAATTTTGAAAGGGATTCCAAACATTAAAATTATAATGCGATGAATACGCTATATAAGAACACACGTATGCTGGGCTGCATTATTTCTATGTGATATTCGAAAAAATGCATGACCGGTTTTTTGAAAATTAACTTAATCTTAGTCATGGCATCCATCCCTTTAAAACATTCTCAGCCGATTTTAACGCAATTCCTGTATCTCTTGGATTATATAACGCATATACACTACTTTTAGCACGCTCCGTTTTCTCCATACTTTTAGCACTTTCCGATACTTTTAATTACCAATTTTGAACCACCAATGCCGTAAGCAAGTGCATTTTCAGTACTGTATTTTGATCAGTGAGATCGTTCGAGAGGGTTTGAATAGATTTTTAAGGCACTTGCTAGGTGGCACAGCGAGTAACCATCACGAAAACGTCGAGAAACATAAATTCTGAAATCACTCAAATGAATGGAGGTGATGGTAACAGCTTTAAAAAAATCTTAAGAGAAATTCAATAAAAATTCTGCGTGCTCTCTGAATTGGCGTCCTCTTCTTTAAATGATAAGTTGAAAATGGAAAATTTGACTTCTCGCGCCTAAAGATATCAGTCGCTCTCTCTCTCTCTGTCCTATTTAATAGCGTCATCATAATGAAACTAGGGAGGCCTGTTTGTAATTCAAAATTTTAATAAATAGACTCAAACCTTGCACTTCTTCCGTCTGACGTCGGCAGGTAATAAACAAAGCGGCAAGTGCGTCTTGATGAGCCTTGGAGATGGACAAGATTCAATGAATTCGAGGTGTGCGCCAGGCAGCGTCACCTTTGTGGCGTCTGGGCCACTACGAGCCTGTGCACGTTTCGCTAGCTCGAGTAGAGGGGCCGGTAATCGCGACAAACCTCCAGGTGGTAGCAAAGCGTCAAATCTGCACAGCACACATAATGCATATTACCATGTTATTGCAGATAAAATTCAGCAGAATAAAAATGTTTGGATTCATTATTGTCCAGACGAGAAAAAACAGACGATCAAAAGTTGACGCTGCCAGTATAGCTTTAATTCAGCAATTTTTCAAAGGCTGCCACAGAATCCATGGCAACTTTTCAGCACTCAAATAACCCCGAACGGTCTGCAGTGTACT
>CAJPEX010002255.1:0-42217 GCA_905338405.1 Notodromas monacha
GAAATGTACAGTGCAACAAATTAAATTTCATGATTTTCTACAGTTCCTCTTCTCATGATGAGTCCCTGAAAAACCAAAACCTTATCAACATTTTGCATCACAAAATGTTTCCATGAAAAAGTGACTCATATAAGAAAATTTGTTCACATGAACATTATTTTGCCAAAAACTGCCCACAAGCTTGGCTTGGAATTTTGGAATTTTTCAGAAAACAAAGAAAATTAATACTTACATTTGCTTCTGTTTGTTTTAAAATTTGTGAAATTCAGGAAGAGCAGATAATGAACGTTTCAGGGTCACTTTCATTTAATTCTACTGTAATAAATTTTAAATTCACAATTTAACCCTAAAAGCTATAGGAAAATACACAATTTGAACAGTTTTCTGTGGTCTTGTCAAATGTCTTGAACGAATAGAATCATTTGCAATGCAGCCATGTACAAAACTTCCTTTTGCACTACAAACATTCTACATATTAAAAGGCACCCAAAAACCAATTAGTTTTCTGTGTTTACTGCAATGAATTTACTTCTGTGCTACATGAACTCAAGCAAGACAGTCACCCGGATATGAAAAAATTGCATGATGCATATCATCTTTGTCCACCTTTTCATTCGATACAAAGGGTGTTTCAAATGAATACTGGACTCGATTCTACAAGAACTAAGGTCCAATTTTGTTCAAATGTATTCGAGGGTGTATTTAATTTTGTATTTCTTGTAGCTTTTGATCAGTTGCATTCAGAAGTTCACGCCAAAATTTGCTGTCAAGTGATTGTTCAATATGTTGACTTGGCAAAAAAAGCGCAATTCAAATTAATAGCCTATTCTTATATACAGTACTTCAGAATTAATTGTCATGATTTCATGGGAATCTCAACACAGAAATTGTTCCTCAAAATTTGTTGAAATCCCTTTTAGGTTTAAAAACATCTTCAAGTGGACATGATAATGTTTAAGTCCCTTCGATATCCATGTCATTAAATGAACATTCAAACGAAACTGTAAATATAACATAGTCCTCCCAAACGGTGCCCTTTTATATCTACCTGATTTCAGAGGAGGTGCCAAAATTGTTTCAAACTCAGAGGTTCTCAACGCGGCTGCGCCAGAAAAAGTATTGAATTTTACTCAAGCTCGGCGAACCTTCACACATCAGGTTGAATGCCATTTGCATCTAGATTCAAGTTTTGTAAAACAAAACAACAACAACAAAGAAATCGCAGGTAGACTGTAGACCAAAAAGGACTCCGCCAGCGAAGACCTAAATATTCTGAGAGGCTCCGCCAAAGAAATTTTTTGCATCTAAGTAAGGATTGTTGTACATGCATCAGAAATGTTGACAAATTCTTGCAGTACTAACCTTTTATGGCTCTCCTCGAGCAAGTGTCGGTAAACAATGGAAATGACTGCATAGCAGAACCCGTACATGAACAGCTCTTTGTACACCAGCTTGTAGATGCTGCCTTTCCACTTGATCAGCAGTTTTCCGAACGCGCAAGACGACGCGGACGTCACCTTGCTCTGATAGGTCACCGTCATGGCTCGATATCTCACGCCGTCGAGATAGAAGGGTTAGATCGTATTCCAATATAATCCGGAAAACTACAGTGAGATGAAAGACCCCCGACGCGACGACCTGCTGCTGTCTAGCTGCTACGGAGACTGGGGTGGTGGTCACTGGGGCCGTTTGACTGGGGCCGTGACAGTTGTGCGGTAAAAATAGTGCGGAAAGACGGGCGCGCGCCCTAGCAAAAAAAAAAAAATGCACCCCTTGTTGCTCTTCTGGAATATATGGGCACCTCTTTCCAGGTTGTGTGTACACCTTCCTTGCCCCGTTGTGCGGGAACACACACGTGTTGCGGCGAACTTACGAAATTAGGGCGTGTTCCCGGCACCGAAAAAAATGAATAAAAAACAGAAACCAGAGACGTTTCTGTCAATCTTTTTTTTTCATTTTCAATAGCAGAAAAAGGTCCACACAGTCAACATCATATACAGTCAAAACTGTGTAAGTCACGCTTAAAGGTAGCGTGCGGCAAAGAAATTTGAGTTGGTAGTTAGGGAAACAAGCATTTGTGCAGGGGAAAGAAAGAATAAAAATGGATATTGTGATTTTTGTCTTTCTAGACTTTGAATCGCCAATTCGATGAGTTGACAGGATATGCTGAACTTGGAGGAAAGGGTTCATTTGCCCAATTAGTCTTTCACTTCCTATCAGGAGATTTAGAACACATCACCAAGTTACATTTTTATTGCTTTAATCTTTCCTCTGTCAATAATATAGCAGCCAAAAAGCCTCCAAAACATTTCAGTTATGAAGGTATGACCGTTTGAAGAGAAAGCCTTCGAATTCGGGGGGGTTATAATTCAATTTCTCTAAGGGACTCAAACTGGGACTTTAGAAAATTTTGGCATATATTCAGGGAGGTTTATCTTCAGGGAGGACCGATTTATCGAGGGTCAATGGTATACGTGATGGATGTAACTTCAAATTTTCGTTCCGATTTTGTCGGAGCACGTGTACGGGTGGAGTATAGATTTATAATTCCAGCTCTTTTTATAGATCTTTCTTGGCTTTTTTTCGAAAATGCCAAAGGTGTTCGAATCAGCGATAGTTTTATGCTTTCAAATATGTAAAGATATTCTATATGCATGAGAGCAACAGTAATTTTAAAGTGGCAAAAAGCGTGGGTCATGCTGGCTTCAAATAACCAATAACGACGAACATTGCGCTGAAAAACTTGCAAATGCTCTACAAATAGTCGTCATTTTGACCTTTCCAAACGTTGGGGACGATTTTTCCGAAAAGTNTTTTATAGATCTTTCTTGGCTTTTTTTCGAAAATGCCAAAGGTGTTCGAATCAGCGATAGTTTTATGCTTTCAAATATGTAAAGATATTCTATATGCATGAGAGCAACAGTAATTTTAAAGTGGCAAAAAGCTTGGGTCATGCTGGCTTCAAATAACCAATAACGACGAACATTGCGCTGAAAAACTTGCAAATGCTCTACAAATAGTCGTCATTTTGACCTTTCCAAACGTTGGGGACGATTTTTCCGAAAAGTAAATCAGAAAAAAAATCGATTCTTCGAATAAGTCCAGAAATTTAAATTGCCGGCTCACGAGAAAAAAAAATCAGCTCTGATCACTTTCCTCACATTTCCTGTCATGCTAGTAGTTTGTGTTAATTTATACTTTTGCCTTACTTTGAAAATGTATGAATGCCATAGAAAATCCATTTTCTCGTCATAGCTGATCCTATCACTTCTTCGATTTCGTTCACAAGTGGTCCGCGCAAAAAATATCATATCTCACAGCCACAACATTCCGAACGAATATCGAATCGAATTTTAAAAATTTCCATCTGAAAATAACACGAGGCCTCAGAAAAACAATTGACCCATTTTGTAAAAAAGGATATACAGCATATACAGCATATCAAATACCAAATTCAGGGGAACTGAGAAGAGCACAATTTTTTAAGATTCACGCATACAAGAATAGATATATTTGAACTTAATTTCTGCACTTGAAACTGAAAGAGATTAAGGAATAAGCACATATTCCGAGTGGCGTAGAATAAAATACCCTGCTCACTCGTATGTCTGTCTCTCTCTCCTCAGTCGCAAAACTCAGTCTCAAAACTGGGCTCTAAGAAGAGGTTCTCCTGAGCTCCGAAAAAATTTCTTCTTGCAATCCCGCCCAGAATGATTGGCAGGCGACGGATATGCTCCTCAGGACACTGAGGGAACAAAGGAATATATTTTAATCTTCGCCACGTGTTATAGGTCGCTTCTCGACGTTCGAAAGGTGCCATTGAACTCTAACAATTCTTCACACACACACACAAATCTTCAGGATTTTTTCGTTTGAAAAAGAGATACCAGTCTTGTTCGATAAGGTACATGGATTCTGCATAAGAATGCAAAGGAACTTTTTTGGCAGATTTCGAAGTTAACGAACGAATGTTGTGCTTGAAGAGAAATTCCGGTGTGAAAAATTCGGAAGTAACCCCAGCACACGTTTGAAGTTTATTAATCTAAGAGTGTAAAATGATGGCTTTTTCTTCAACTTCTCGTCCGCATTTTTAAAATAGTCACAGAAAAGTATACTGTATACTGAACGACTGATAAACTCGACAAGAAGCCCCCAGCAGGCGTGGAAAATAATTGAATCGGGATTCCATACTTTGTACAACTGACGAATACCGAATTTATACTAAAATACTGTCGTTTCGAATAATTTTTCAAGGAATTTCAAAAATTACATGTAGGCAGACTCTCTCTACAACGATTTTGTCAAAATCATTTTTCTGTGTATAACGATTTTTGCGTACCATCGTCACATGCAGAGTTTTCTTTCCAAATTATGGGGGTTAACTACGTCAAAATTGTCCTTACAATTAATTTTTCTGGTCTTCTGAATTTCGTTCATCCATTACAGGAAATAACAAGATAAAATGACAAGTGGACGGCAATAAATTAAGCTTCTTTAATACGTACTTCTGACGCTCTGCCTTTGTCGCAACTACAGCAGTGTGTGTATATTTCTCATCCGATTTCGAAAAATCTGAAGTTCCTTCCTGAAATCCGCGTGATTTTTCCGCCGAGATTTGCACATCAGAAGATATTTCAGCGCGAGAAATCGGCTCTATTCCTTTACCAGCACCAGCAACGAACTCGTCGTAATGTGACTGGATTTCGGCGTCAGTTACGTGAGCCCCGGTGCACATGAATGCAAGGAACCTGAATTGATATATTGAGGGTGAATATTAAATCTTTCTTCGTGAATTGATTTTTGAAAATCCATATTTATATACAGTAGTTGGACCTGTCTTTTTCTTCGAGTCGTGACAGGATTTGCCACCATGCGACACCTGGTGCGGAACAGGATAAACGGAGTTTCTCCAAGCCTTCCTTCGTTTCCTGCATACCGCTCAATATAAATTCCTCGTCGGAAAGTCGGTCCTGGGATTGATGAGAACGCATTCGCCTGATGGAAAATGATAACTTAAATTATATAAAGATTATTTTATTCAAATTTGGCTATAATTAAATTTACCAGCGACGGGTGAACCAACACAGCAAATTTGCAATCCGAGGATAGACAACGTGCTTCATTGCGAGCAACCCGGCGTCCAGGGCAAAGGCAAATTTTTTCAATGTGATTGAGAAGAAGATTGAGAAAAGTCCAAGTACCTAAGATCACACAAACAATCAACCTTTCACTTAGAAACTTCAATCTCACTTTTCAAGGAAAATTACAGATTTATGGAATGTTCGGGAAACTTTTCCCGTTTTCCTCGGGTCAGCGTTTTGGAATTTCTGTTCCGAAGGTTTCTTCCCGAGAGAAGTAGGCTATAGACAAAGTTCCGCAATCTCAGGGCAAGATATATTTCATTTTTGTGGATGATGAATGGATGGCTCACACGCAATTCAAAAATTTTTTAATCATCTGTTATTGAACGATTTTCTTCGACGACTTGAGGGGATATCATTGGCATTCCCGCAGAATTGTGCGCAGCAAAAACATTTCCCAGATGCCCTGCCGAATTTTTCTTCTAAATTCCGTTTTTGTTATCAATTTTTGCTCATCTTATTACTTATCAGGAGATTATGTTTTCTTAGTTTAAAAAAAAATTATAAGGCTGACGTTTATGATCTCGAAGCTGATTCTTAAAAATGTAAATAAATGAAAGTCGATCCGGGAGAAATTAAACCAGTTTTTAAAAAATCCAGATTATCCGTTCTATTAACGATTGCGCCCGAATTCGGAATCATATCTCGAATAATCCAGGTTCTACTCATCAGCTGTGCCTAAATTCAGCAAATGCACAAAACGAGTTCGTCTGCTGGGCTACAATTTTCAAACATATTTTTGGCAGAAAAAAAAGACCGGCCCAAGGCATTTAACATCAAGCGTAGTTTTTGTTTCAGGACCCCTCAGTGATACGCAACAGTTCAGGTCAGCATTTTGAATTTTTACTTTCCAATTTTTTTTCTTTATTATTTTCGAAGGGAAGCAGACCGGAAGCCTAATTGAATCCGCGTTGCTTCCGTCTGAGTTCGTGCTTTTTCCGCCCGGAACTGGGGCCCAGGGCTCGAGGAAAAGCAGACCCTCTTGACTGTGGGGTTCGCTTCTCCCGTGGGGAATATACGACTTTTTTTTTTTTTTGCTCTTCTCTTCCTTCGCCTTGATCTTTTTTCGCGTTTGAGAGAGAAAGAAAGCAGAAGCTGAAAATAATCGCGTTTAGACCTGGAGTGCCCAGAGAAAGGCGGTCCGCACGCGAGGGTCCCCGTGAGGTTTCTTGTATCTGATCAAACCCACAGTCGCTGCGGTTGTGGCAAGGATGTAAAGAACTATTGAAGGATTCTTGAGCAATTCGAATCCTCGGCTTGCCGTCGTTTTCAACATTGCTGTTGTCACAACCAGTCCGCAGAACAACACGCTCATGCCAGCAATCAGCTGCCACCAAAAATGATTTCTCTTATTACTGGGTATTTAAACATTTTTTTCTTATGCATGGCCAAATACTGTACAATACTGTACTTCTTGCCGATACCCAGATGGTCAAAATCGTTTTGGCTCGGTTATACATCACTCGCATGCAGCCATTAAATTTTCAGTTTTTTTTTACATGAAAATATGTCACATAAAGTTTTTGCATCAACTATGCAGCAGACTTCCATGCAAAAAATGTTCGCTATCATATAAAAAAATACATCCTTAGAGGCAAACGGAAACTGGTGGTCTATACTAGCAGGAAGATCCGTCATCTAAGCAAAATCCCCGCAAACACATACAAATTATCAAAATTATTATTAGCGTGCAGGGTATGGCACGAGGATATCCTTTTTTGAAAACCATGCATACGTTACATTCTTTATGTGATAAAACTGGAAAATTTTCGACTATAAATCAAACTTCCACTCGAATATTACCGTATTCGTCAAAAGTTTCGAACAGGAAAATGTTACCTGCTTGAAACTTTCTCATTTGATTGTTATGAGCTCAACTTTGACGATTTTTGTGGTCTTATGACGGTATTCTTTCTCCCATAAAACATTATTAACCAGTGATTCGATTTCATCAATTTTATAATTCACTCTGGTGAAATCAATTTTGCTGATGATTCCATGTTGGCTGGAAAATAAAAGCGAATATTGTACAGTTAGACTCTCTTGACAAAAAATCCTGCCTATAAACATCGATTTTCTCTGCACAACGAATTACGTTTTTTGGTCCCATCGTCGGGGTTTCTATCCAGCTCAAAGAGCTTCTCCACAACGAAATTCAGGGGACCAAGAAAAATTCATCAGAGAGATTATTTTTTTCCTGGTATACAATGAATGACGATTAATTTATCATTCATCTTGGGGTATTTTTCCTGGTCCCCTGAACTTCGTTGTACAGCGGAGTCCACCTGTACAGTGTTTAAAACCAGACTCGCCTCGAGATATACTGGATAATGGACCGAAGTTGGTGAATGAGAAACATATTTTTATCCATCATTTGTGCCCCCTTATACTGTACTGTGCTCACAAAATTAAAATTCTCAACAACCTTCAACCCAGAATCAGGGAATAAAAGACCCGAAAGTTACGAAAAAAAAAAAACTCACGGGCATCATGCGGCTGATGAAGAATGCAGCCAGCAGAGCTGACCCCAGACATGCGAACATCGATCCGAGAACGCAGTTACAAAATAGCGACGTGGCTATTGATTCTGCGCCAAAGAAACAGACGATTCCAGCGAGGAAAAGCATCAGCCTTTCTGGATCAATGTCTGTAAATTATGGCGGAACTTCAGCTAAACTCGGATTCGTGTTTCTTCTTTTTCTTTTTTCCTGCTGAATACAGAAGCAGTTTTGCAGAACGCTGGATATACAGTAGATATATCATCCGAACGTTTCGCGTCATTTTTTTTTGTCACAACAAGATCAACCGTTTGGTCGGAAAAGTCGCGCGAAAAAAAACTCAGCCACTAAAAATCGTCCGACAACCAAAAATTAATAAAATAAAAACTCTTATAGAAACCACATTGATGTTTTTGTGAATTTCTGAATCATAGGACGACTCGAGGCGATTTCTGGAACTCATTTTTCAAAGGTGTATTACCATAAAAGACGGAATCACAAGAACTACAGTATAAATAGATTTTTCTCTGCGCGCTGGATAAATTTATAACGAGGACGTTTTCCAAAATATTAATGCTCATCTTCCGAGATTTTCAGGAACCTAATTTTTATTTATTTGAGCTTTCAATGTGATACATTTGTTTCATGAATCTAATTTACTTTGAAATTGGGAGGGGGGGCTGAATGTTGAGCAACTCCAATAACCCATTCCCTTTCAAAAAATCCGTTTGGACCTGCATGAAAATATTTTTCATAAGTTTCTAGAACAAGTGTCTGTACAGTTAATAGAATATATTTCAAGTACAGTACAAATAACTTAACGTAATAACTGAATAAAATATCCCATTTTAATTAAGGTGGACTCACTCTCTCTCTCTCTTTCTCTACAATGAATTTTAAAGGACCAGAAAAACTTTGTTGTAAAGAACCCTAGAAACATGTTGTGAGAACCCTATGCCCATATGGGCCACACAAAAAATCGATGTACAACAGCAAATATCATTGCTGACGATCTTGTTGTACGTAGAGAGAGTCCACCTGTATACTTGTATATTGTGAGTTCCCCGTGCAGGTGAACTAATCCCCCTTCCTGGCAAACTTTGATCCACAATCAATGTGGAAATTCGAGCACATAATAAGCATGGGTGAATTGCCATTTGATTATTTAGCCCGCTGCTGAAACTTGATAGTTCCTGTGGTGGAAGAGGGAATAACCCGGGTGTTCAAAAGTGGCCATTCCGCATGCATGAGCCCTTTACAAAGTCATAAATGCGAGGGAGTGAAGAAGCGTGGGTGGCTCATAAACAGTGAGCAAGAAGGAATGCATTTCTGTGATGCACCCAAAGCTATACTGTACTCTGCTTTTCCTCCTCAAGGGGCATAACTCCCACGGCTTTTTCCCTCCTCTTCCCTTTCACATGTATATTACTAAGGTTAGATTGCAAGGGTTTAAATGGAAAGTTTCTCTTGAAGTTTTGATTATACGGTAGTTTTGATTATGCAGCACAGTAAAATTCCATTATAATGAATCTTGTCACCACTGATTTTTCATGACAACCAGTTTTTGAATGGGTGTTCGTCATATGTTTGTAAAGGTATCATGTTTCAAAGATATCATTTCAACAAGCTTGTTGCCATTTTTAATGTTAGTAACAATTTTTTTTGCCTTGAATATGCACATGTGCCGCAAGTGTTTTTAATAATCAGCACAAAAATCGGAGGACAACCTTGTGCAGAATTGAAAATTCATTAAAAATTATAAAGTGCAAATCATTACACGTGAAATTTAGTTTTGTTAAAAGAATGAAGTCAAATGTTCTTTTCATAAATTCTCAGCTATGGTTCAGGTACATGTTTAAAAGTCTGCCCCAGCATCATAAGATTCTCCTCCAATGCGAACGTTCTAATGAATTTCTATTCAAGTTGAAGCTTGATAACTCTAACCTCCCTATAAGTCAAATACTGGGCTTCCCTATGACAAATTTTTTTCAAGTCCTTGTCAGAGTCCCTTTGAAACAAGCCATTAAAATATCCCAATTCCAAGGCTTTCTCCCTCAAACATCATATATTGCTGGGTTGTTTATGGAGGCCATTAGGCTATTATTTACAGTAATTCAAACAGGAAAGATAAAAGCAATCAAAATATATGTTATTGCATTTTGATTTTTTAAAGGAAGTAAAGACTAAAGAGGGGCAAATGAAAAACTGCATCCAAGTTCAACATCCTTTTAATTCAATCAACAAGCAACTTAAGGCTCAGAATATTACCAATTGCAATTCCCTGTAAATCTTCTTTCTATATCCCCCCCCCCCTTCCCAAAAAAAAATCCTCATTCCCCTAACTCAAAAACCTAGCTCCCCAACTCAAATATGTTGCTTATCCCTTGAAGTTTGACTTGAAGAGTTCAAGCTGTATTTCACCAAAAATAGTTGAAAAGGGGGACCATTAATAATACAGTACTGTATATATGTCATAGAAGTTCCCCACAAAATGATAGTGCTGTACTCTGTACTAATGATCTAAAAAAAACATGAATCTCAGTTCAACTACTATTAAACCTTTATGAAAAATTTAAACAGATCTCTGGGAGTTTTTTATAATAAGATTTTCCTAGATATCTGGCTTCTCCTGGTGATTTTGGAAAATGTTCAAGTGTTTAATACTGTATTTACTCAAGTACCACATGCACCTTTTTTCTTGAATTTCAGAAGAAAAAAAGGGGTGCGCGTCATAAGCTGGTACAAATTTTTCAAGAATTTTTTGGAATTTATGTGTGCTTTATACTTAATTATAATGGAGAAATTTCAAACAAATGTAACAAGAAAACTTTTTTGCACTGAAACAGTTCAAAATTGATCAGATTCTTGTTCAATTCATGTCTAAATTCATTTTTTTGTTTTTATTTTTGAACTTTATTGGTTGTAGATTCACTACAAATTGGGGTGCGCGTCTTACTCAAAGATAAGATTTTAGCAAATTTCCGACTGAAAAACCCCTGTGCACGCCTTATTTAAGGGCGCGTGGTACTTGAGTAAATACAGTATACTTGATTCTACTGCAAATTTTGGATCAATTTCAACATGAAGGCTTATTTTAATGGAAACATTGGAAAATTAATTGAATTGAGGCCCAATTTGTGTCTTTATTCAAATTTAGATTTAATCTTTTTTGAAACACTACATTTTTAGAGTTATAGTACTAATTAAGGAGTGTGCATCTTACGTGGGGGTAAAATATTATCAAAAATTTAGGATTGAAAACTCCTGGTGCGTGCTTGTCTCACTTTCGGGCACATGGTACTCCAGTCAATGCCATATTTCACAGTCAGTCGGATTCCAAGTGCGATGAATGACTCACTATGGCTGCGCAGAGCAATGATGTAGTCCTGGTCGGATAAAACGCCGAGACAAGTGTTCTGGAACGGGGAAAGGGAGAACTTGGGTCCTTGCGATGCCCGCGAACGAAATTCGAAGCCCCATCGGAGCAGGGACTTGGTGTAGGCGGACAGCACTTCCTGCTCATTGGATCCCGGGAACACATCGAATTCCCCGGGCTCGAGTGACACGCGAACCTGCGACAGATTATTCGCGGATATGCTCAGCATATATAGCCTAGCGGAGCTTTGCTGCTTCTTTAGCACAGAAGGACGACAGCGATAAACATTTGCTCAGCAGGAGCAGAATGTTTTCCTGCGATTTCCTGAGTCTCGAGAAGACGACGCCTCGACGCGAGTTTTCACTGCATTTTCCAGTTTGAAATGCAGTTTACGAGAATATATGCACGTACGTTTAAACGCGAAAACTCATGAGAAAAAAACTTACGAGGGCCCTGAAAAATTGGCGTCAGAATGAAAATGCTTCAAAATGGGATTAAAGATTCGGAATTATTTTCTGTGATCAGGAATCAATTTCTTTGTATCAAAATCAGCCACATTTATTGTACCAGAATAATATCAAGCAAGATACGGAAGTTCTCCAGCGGATATACCTATAGTATATATCAATAAATGTGTCACAAAAGAGGCAAAAAAGTGCCCTTCGTGGAGAATAAGGTACACCTGAATTGATTGTTAAACTAATTTATAATTTTAAGTTCGGTTTTATGAATGATCTTCTCGAAATAGGATAAAAATTGGTAGCGAAACTCTGATTCTGATAATTGTGAAGGAAACACTGGAGAACAAATCAGAAGTGCATTTCCTATTTCTGTATTACTGTAAATATTTTCACTGACGTATGTTTTACCACTGGTATAAAGTACTGTACATGTTACACATCGACATTCGTTCAGTATCATGTTCCAGAATCGAGATGATGCTTCTGTCAGGACTTCTACGAGTTTTCTTCTACAGTAGTCATGAAAAATTATAGTCTGAACGGGTATGAAAAAATTTTGGGAATTTTTGGAAGTCTACACGCCTATAAAGCGCAGGGAAACTAATGATTCAAGTTAAGTCATCATGTTGTCTCTTTTCCCGATTAATTCCCTAAATATAAATACAGGAAAATATTTTACTATATGTTTAAATTAGAGTTCAATTGCTGGTAATACTAAAAATCATATCATAATTTAAGTTTAAAGCAATCCTGTTTACTTGGACAGTATAAGTTAGTGACCCTCTCAGTCAATTTAACAGGATAAAATTTAGACCATAAACTTTTATTATATTCCTCATAAGTAAAGTAACTTTATCAGTTTTCAAGATTTTTAATCCTAAATTTCCATTTCTTCATCGATTTCTTAGTAGTGCTTTGCCACGAAGAAAAAACTATTGACGAGGAATAAAAGCTGTTGAACTACTGTATCTGTAAGACCATGCTAAAGCAGATATTTAATGCATCAGGTATTCTATAGCGCGCACCTGATGAAGAATTCAGGCCCATTTTTGTTTGATTAAATCCAGTTCATGAAATGTTTCGAAAAATGTACTCAAAAGCGAATGGCTTCTGACAACAAATTCAGATGATTTCAACTGCTCCCAGCAGATTTTTGTCATGAGGTCATGTTTATTTTAGCGAGTACAATACTGTACGATGTTTCGTTCTCGTTTTGTTTTCAATCTTTGTTTTTCGTGCTTGAGTCTCACCCATCTTAAATTGTGATTCATGTTCTCCTTAAAACAAGATGAAAATGATTCACCGTCGTAGTGATACATACTATTTTGCATTTTGGACCAAGAAAGCATGCTGCTGCAGTTTGTCCACCAAATGTTTGCATGTTATTTACAAAAAATTGAAAGAGCGTTGATCACATTTATTTGAAATTCGTCGGTCTGGGATTGGAGACGATCAGACGATCCAATCTCACACCGAGTTACATCCATGATTCAGCTACGAAAAAGGCTCATAATTTCTCATCATTTTCTTCGCCCGGATACATACTAAAATCAGGCTGCCGCAGCTGTATTAGGAGCTGATGAAGGAATACGTAAACAAAATAATTTATTTTATAACAGGGGGGCGTTCAAACAACTCCTACAGAAGAGACGATGACTGCACTCTAACTTCTAACAAAGTACTGTACCTTGACAGAGGAGAAGAGAGTTCCGGGAAAATTTCGCTGGAGGCCGGGGAAGCAAAAAATTCCCAACTTTCCATCAACTTTCGGAGCCACCTGGATCGGAACATGCGAACGGAGTATCCGGCCTGTATATGATGAATCAGTAAAAATCACATTCATCGTGTTCATTTTTCACTCAGCAAAGTGATAGAGGAATTACCTCGAATGGAGGAAGATTCCTCTGCTTGACCAGCAACCAGGATCAAAGGAACAAGAAACCAAGCGCCGTTGAAAATGAAATCGTAGCTCATCATGAAAGACCTTCATTCGGCAACACTTCGGCTATGCGACTAGCGTATTTTGACATTTTTCACGTGATTTTTCGAAGTTTCCAGCCTCGCAATCGAAAACCCTATGCCTCCTAGGATAAGTGGGGAATAATTTGTTACGGGCCTCATTAGGATTGTGCTCAGTATCCTTTTTTGATAACCATGACTTCATCCACGGATGAAACCCAGAGAAATCCGCGGAGACAGAAGGAGATACTGTACAACAATTACGGTGAAATGTTTGAACATCATCAATTCCAAATAATAATCTGTATTTTGCATACACTAATGTCCAGGGCCAGATTAAGGTGGGTGCTATTGATGCTGCAGCATTAGGCCCACCAGGCAAATAGGCCCCTTGAGAATTTGAAATTTTTTTTTTAATTCCCCAGCTTGGGGAATTTCAAATTAAAAATTCCCAAGCTAGGGAACTAAAACTTTTTAAAATTATGAAAATTCAGAAAAGCAGAAAAGATACCAAAGTGTTCATGATTTAAAAAATCAGGAAACAATAAATAAATTCCAACACACTNATTTGATCCGGACAAACAGACAGACAGACAAGAAAGTGAGTTCATAAAAACCTGGTAATAATTACCTGGAATGGAGGAAGATTCCTCTGCTTGACCAGCAACCAGGATCAAAGGAACAAGAAACCAAGCGCCGTTGAAAATGAAATCGTAGCTCATCATGAAAAACCTTCATTCGGCAACACTTCGGCTATGCGACTAGCGTATTTTGACATTTTCCCCGTGATTTTTCGAAGTTTCCAGCCTCGCAATCGAAAACCCTATGCCTCCTAGGATAAATGGGGAATAATTTGTTACGGGCCTCATTAGAATTGTGCTCAGTATCCTTTTTTGATAACCATGACTTCATCCACGGATGAAACCCAGAGAAATCCGCGGAGACAGAAGGAGATAAAAGAATTACGGTGAAATGTTTGAACATCATCAATTCCGAATAATAATCTGTATTTCGCATACACTAATGTCGATCTATATAGTTCGCGAAGTGCAATAACTACAGGTATGCCCGTCGCATTTTTCGTTTGACATGAGGTTATGCGTTTACAGTACAATACTGTACTTCGGCTCTATGATTCTACGATAGAGCTGTCGATTTCGAAGATCGAGTTCAGAAATCGAAGCGTTGATTTCATAGACCCAGTCCTGATCCCAAACGCCCGCTCTGCTACGATATTTAGCCATCTTATCGAAAAGCAAGGTACTAAAGAATATACTGTACACATTTATGCGTCGGTCACACATACAGTATATGGGTGCAATCACTGCCGGGGTCACCTTCCCGCGGAAACACCTGCTGTGTAGCGCTGTTTGAAACACGTTTCCCGCTTTCTTTCTTCAAATAATTTTTTAGGGTTTCAGACCGGAATAAATTGAATTTAACCTTAATATCATTAATATGTTAATAAATCCATGATATATGGGCGTTATTTTGTTATTAAGCCTTTGACTTTTTTACTAATGCATACTCATCACAATGTAAGACAAAAGCGCTGAACCATATCTGTAATGCTTTGCAATAATAATCCGCAGAAAATTTCAAAACTGCGCGGCATTCTTGACATAAACGGACATTTTCTTCCTCACTGGGATAGGGATCGAGATATGCTGAGACTTTTGACCCCATTTCAGGGTTACATGGCAATGTGGCCTATATCTCATCCTGGCAAATTTGGCACATGCTGATGAGGAAATGAGAGTCAAAGTTGCTAAAGTACAGTACAATATGTGTAATTTAAAATAATTTGCTTCGCGCGTTGAAACTCTCCTTGAAATTATCTTTTGAAGTTGCGTCATCCTCTGACCAAAATCAATGACGCATCGTGTTGGCAGCAGAAAGCAAAGAAAAACGGCACAAGGAGGATTCGGAACTTCTAGAACATGGAAACGTCGCTGATCTGAGCCAAATCCGTGGTCTGGGTAGCAAAAAGTTTGGCACAAAAGGAGTGAAAACGGAATTTGGTGACCAAATTCAGCACCCAAGGGCCCTCGCTAGCTGTCAATTATGAGCTAGCAGCGAAGTCTTGGACTCTCAAATTATTTGCTGGGTAGAAGCAAACATACAATTGCAGTAAAGGTTGTTCCATGCTCTGTATTGCAAAGGGACAATTCAGAAGAGAACTCGTGAGACCCCTGCGGTCATAAGGTATGGAAAATAAAGAATTTTTTGATAATTTTTGGAGCAAATGCAGTTATGCAGCTCAGACAAGAGAACCCTAAGTTATTCAAAGTATGCAGAAAATTCCTGCATCATTCCATACAAAACAAATGGTACCATACATTCCATATATACAGTGAATTATAATTCTCTGGCAACGAGAATACTTCATACACCATCATTCTCCGCACAGAAATACTGGAAATTTTTGAAGTCACTCATAACCGGCGTTGAAGGATGGTGTGGCGTTAGAAGAGGATAGACCGGCAAGCTAACAGCGCCCAAAGAAACGGCGCTCAAACCAGCAGCGACATGTGAAATCGACCTAAGTCTTCCGTCCACCCTCCTTGTTATCACAATACTACAAACTATCTTGTTGAAGGGAACCCTGGCTTCCTGGGGTTGGGGATTTTTGCGGGAGAGCTTGGGACATTTGGCTTCCACCTGTTGTTCAGCTTTTCTATAGGTACGTTAAAAGAATGTGGTTGTGGTGATTTACACCCTCAGTGGTCTCTCGACAAGGATGTCTTGGGAAGTTCGGTTCGATTTGAAGAGGTTCGCCCTTTTTTCTGTTGCCCTGTTGCTTCCTTTGCCTTCCCCCTTGAACCGGGTGGCCGGATCTCTTGTTTCCTGGGAGATAGGTTTCCTTGTGACCATCTGGCTTCCCCGGGTTATTGTAATGAGCCGGGTTGTCGATGGCCCTGGTTCTAGATTTGGCGAGGTTGTTGTTTCGGCCGAAGAAGGGTTGTTGATTATTTCGATGGAGTTTCAGTGAGATTGAATTGGGAAGGTTTTTAAATTCGGAAGGATCGTGAAATGCCTAAATTTCTGTTCATGTTCCGCTTCTTTTCCACGCGTAGTGTCAGAAAATGTCAGCTGTTAGGGATGCAGAACCTCACAGTTACGTCGGTGACTTTTTTCAAGACGTTTTGTGGAAGGAAGCAACCGAAGCGTTTAAAGGCCGGAGACAGTCGGACGTGTCGAAAGGCAAGTTGAGGAACTTTCTATTGAACGCCCGATACCGTACTAATGGTAAGGGGTTTCATAGGACGCATAGGATCGTTTCCCGATCCATTCCCTGTGGTCGTCGTTGAAGATTTCTTGTCGGATTCAACTTTTATGCAAGAATTGCGTGATCATCTTCTGGAAAGGGAAGATCTATTCAGTCCTCGAAACAACGATCTATTCCAGTTCATGCAAACGCCAAATTTGTTGAAGTCGGAGGAACGAAGCGTGCCGTGCATCCGGGATGACGGGGAATCAACCGGAGGAGCACCGAGTGTGAGAAATCCCGTAAACATTTTTGGGGATATTTTGAGGGCTGTAATCAAACCAGTGTTGGAACGTGTATCTGGGATTGACTTATCCGATGATATTTTCATGAGTTCATCCATCTACACGCATACGGGTGAGTGCATGCAGCGAAGTTTTTGTCAATATTGCATGCATGCTCAGATTCACCATCGTAGATACTCTGCTATGCCATGACGACGATCTGGAAGAACGAAGACTTGCATTCATTTATTACTTAACGCCTCCAGAATGGACCGAGGAAGATGGAGGGCAATTAGATCTCTTCGAATGTACTGGTTAGCGTTTGAATTAATGTAATTTTCGATTTTTTGAGATACAGTATTTACTCATACTGTAATACGTATTGTTTCAGATGAAGCCAGCCCTGGGAAAGTTGTGAGATCCTTCCTGCCTAAAAGAAACACGTTCCTTTTCTTCCACGTTTCGTATCGTTCTTTTCATCAGGTGCCGAAAAGAAAGACAAATATCTTGTCGGATTAGTTTCGATACGTTTATTTCTGCGTTTAGGTTCGAGAAATTTTGACGAAAACCAAAGTGCGGCTCTCCTTGAACGGTTGGTTCAATGGTGCACCTTTAAAAAGACCACCGCATCCGATCGATGCATTACCGTCTTTTGTTCACCCTGGAAATCTCTTGGATGAGTTTTTCGAATGGATAAATCCGACTTATCTAGATCCTGAAACAATCGCAAGCATCCAGGAAAATTTCGAGGAAACTTCCGAAATCCAATTAGTGCAATTCTTTAATGCGGGCGTGTACGACGAGCTCTGTTCAGCGTTTTTAGCAGCTGCTGATGAAGACTGGCTTGAAAGAGGACCTGCGAACAGGAGAAAATTCCGTAATTGGAATCGCTCTGATGTAGATGACGGTATCATTGGGAAACTTCAAGTGTTCTTCCATTCCGAAGCATTTTTCTTGCTCTTGTCCCAAGTTCGTTTCCAATTTTTTATCGTCCTTTAACTCCCTGAAATGGCAATCTATTATTTTCTAGTTGACTGGGCTACAGTTGCATAGAAAAACTGAAGAAGACTCAGCCCCAAGTTCGTCAAAGAAGATCAAAGTAGAAAAAGAATCGTGTGGTACGTATAGCATTCATTTTTTCGCGGTGAATTTGATGAGATTAGCTCAATATTCCGAATTGTAGATCCTGGATGTTTCCTGGAAATTCGAGAAATGGAACACGGAAGCTATAGCTTGTGCTCAGATGAGGATCCCGTTATGAGTTTAAATACACTGGAGGCATCTGTGTTTTTCAACTCTCCCGCTTCGACTGAAGATGATGATGGTGATGAGGATGAACCATACGATGGTCCGGGGGGCTTTCTTTCGTATGTTCCTCGGTTCGAGACAAATGAGGTGAGTTTAGGCAGTGGATTTCCTCATTTATATTAGAAATATTTTCCCAGACTAATGCTTTTCGTTGTGAATACTATTTTTATTGCTTAGTTCACAGATTTGAAGCACAGTAATTTTTTATAGTACTGTAGTTTTACTACAGCTGCTTCTAAGGTGCTTCTAAAAATGGGCGGAAATCGTTCGCGATTTTTTCAGTAAAAGCCCTAAAAAAATTTATTTTTAGCACTGTACGGTAGTATTTCAGCGTCATTTAATTTCTTATTTTTTAGCGCCTGACTATTAATTTTCCAGTTGTTTAATGCACTCGAGTTTCGTTCGTGTAGATGCTGAGGATTTCCCCAGCTCGAAATACCTTGTCGCTGGTTTATCGCACATCCGACGTGCTAAGATTCACGAAGTATGTGAATTCAAAAATAATCGACATCATGGGACAAGGTGCCAAATTTCAACATGCAATCGGTCTCTACGTTGAAAAGAAACCAAACTGAGATGATTCATTGAGAAAGTGACGGAAGTTGTGTGAAATATTTTGGGTCACGAGTTACATTTTGCTGTGAAAGTCGATGCTTTCTTCCAGGCACAGCTTTTTTACACCTGCCTTTGTGTTGCCTTTTCTTTTCCCGTCGTGCGCGATGAGTGACGGAACAACAAATTATGCTGATGATATGGAGGCTCACTGCTCTGTGAGTATTGAATGAAAAATTTAACGGCCATACGTTTTTAACATTTCTTTTTCTGAAGGAGGTGCTCAAAAAGCCAAAGCTTTTATTCAAGCCGTGCAAAAGCTTCCCAAGCCAGATTCTGGGAGTATTACGCTGTTTTCCCGGATTTCGTGAAAACTCTCCATGTGGAATGCAATGTTCTACTTCCTACGTGAGTGGCTCGATAGCGCTGAGCGTAAATGAAGTGGTATAGAAATCTTTTACTTTTTATATTGTATTAGTTGAATGTTAGTTCTACAGGATTGATTTCAAAGCATTAACCTTTTTCAAATTTAGAGGATGAATATGCTCATGAGTCATCACAACTCTTGCTCTTCGGATATTCGTAGGCCACATGCAGATCTTGACAATTACGAAATTTCCACATTTGCGTCATCCAGAAACGCTTCGCGAAACCTTCTCAGGTAATTTTGAAACCCCGGTTATCTTTCGAAAAAATTTTCTTGCAGAATTTTACCACTGAAAATAGTTTTCGGTTTCGCCAGATTTCCATTGATACGGTAATCTCTTATTGTCTTCATTGTCAAGTTTTCGCATTTCTAAGACTTTTTTTTAACTTGAAGGCTTTTGAAAAGCGGAAACGCCAATCTGGGAACGAAGATAATGAGGTTCCGGAAGCTTTGAAAGATACTTAGTAAATTGATAATACGTCTCAACACGCCCGTACTATTTCATGCCACTTCGCTGAAATGTCGTTTGTCACTAGAAAAATCTCTTTGTGACCGATGGAATTCACCGCCGTGTCTCCTAGATGAAAACCCAGCGACTGGACAGTTGTTGGTAAATGAATCTTACACTGAATCACCAAGAACTGCGCATGTGAAGGAAGTGCAGAAAGAAACCAGGGAAGCGGTGGATATTGATCGACAGATGCCGAGACTTTTGACGCCGTTTCTGCGTTACATGGCAATCTTGCCTCTGCTCTTGACAATTTGGCGCATGTTGATGGGCAACTGAGAGTCAAAGTTGCTGAAGTACAGTATGTGTAATTTAAAATTAATTGTTTCGCGTGTTGACGCTCTCCTGGAAATTATCTTTTGAAGTTGCGTGATCGTCTGGCGAAAATCAACGACGCATCGTTGGCAGCAGAGAGCCAAGAAAAATGCATCGATGAGGATTGGGAGATTCTAGAACCTTAAAAGGTCGCTGATCTGAGCAAAATCTATGGTACGGGTAGCAGAAAGTTTGGTGCGAAAGGAGTGAAAACGGAATTTTGTGGCTCATCCTTGATATCTGAAGAACAAGGGACGGATCAAGTTGCCGTTGCTCGAGAAGAAACTGGTGTCAGAGTAAGTTTTTGTGGCAGATATTCTGTGGAAGTCTCAACAGCCTTGCCGACTGTCAATTCATGGACATTGTGGCAATAAATAACAGTCTATCAAATCGAAAGCAATGAAATCAACTAATCTAGCAGTTCAAATGACAATGTGCGAATGTCAAACTGAAATTTGAGATACCGTATTTACTCAAGTGCCACGCGCATTTCTTTCTGTGCCAAATCGATGCGAAAAAGGGGTTCGCCCGTGGTGTGCGGGTATACATTTTATTTGAAGCAAAAAATTATGAAATCTTTTGTGCGAGCCAGGAGTGATTCCTTTGGGGTGCAAAAAAGGAATAGGAAGTTCTGTTCAGCTCAAATCCAGGTTTAAATGCGCCACTTTTTCATTAATTCATGGGATTATTTCATTTGAAAAATTTTCGATTTTCAACCATGTATAGCTGGGGTGCGGGTTTTATCCGGGGATACATTTTTGTGCCAATTTGTGGTTCATAAAATAAGATTTCTCATCATACTTGAGGGCACGTGGTACTCGAGTAAATACGGTAGTTGGCCATTCCAAAATATATACAGTACAGTACAATAGTTTGTAATTCATTTATTATTAGAATTTAATGACGATCTCTGTGTGAAAATTTTCAGATTCGTTTGCGACGAGGGAAAAAGCGGAAGAGTTATGTGAAAACCAAAGGTGTGGAAGCTACCGAGTTACAGACGTCTCCGGTCGTCGTTGGTCCGAGTGATGGATCAGAAGAAAGTGTTCCGCCTGCAAAGTCCCCGCGAATCGAGGAGTTCTCAGTGTTCGACGAGAATAAATCTCGTAATACGGATGGTGTCGTCTCTCAGCCGGTGCACCTGTTTGAGAAAGGAGAAAATGCTGGCAAAGAAGTCAAGCGCCGAGGTTTGCCGCCAGATCGCAGGCAGAAAACGTCAACGTATTCGATGCGCGGAATCGGAAATTAATTCGTTGGATCGTTCTGCGTTAATTTTTGTGATTGCATAAATCGTTCAACCCGTTGAATGATTTGGTTGCCACTGCGCTGGTATTATGGTTTTTATAGTATGAGGGTTGTCCCCTTTGGGCGCGGCCTTTCATATTTCTACAATAGGCGCGACTGTAAAAAATAAAATTTGATATGGCCAAAGTTCTGAGATTTTTTTCGGATGAAAAATTTCAGTTTCCTGCTTTATGGTCAGTAAAAACCTCCAGTTTCCTTAAGAGTTCTCCACCCATTTCGTGGATTTCTTGAAATTTGACAGCCCAGCTAAAAAATTGAAACTTTCCTGTTTTTTCAACCATCATCTGTTCTACGTCTTTTGAAATTTTCAATTTTTTCTGGGATTATTTTGTTCGCAACAAATAAAAAATAGTCACTATCTTTTCAATAGCCCGGAAGGAACTGGGAAGTTTTCACTTATCATGCAGTAACTTGAAAGTGATTTTTTTTTTTAATCTTGAAGATAATTCTTTTTGGCCATATTATGATTTTCTTCGACAGTCGCGCCCACTCCCGAAATATCCAAGGTTGCAACCAAGCGGAAAAACCCTTGTACATGTTTGAAGAACACTGTACATTTCGGCATTCCTTTTTTTTTCGACAGGATGACGAGTGTCCCGTTTTTTTCTCCTTGGGATGGACGTTTTCACTGTCCAGAATCCGTCCTCCTGAACTGTTTTGAGTGAGAAAAATTACAATGGTGTCGGTGCAAGTCGATTTTTGTCGCGAATGGCATCGCGATTCTTCTCTTCCGGACCTTTTGTCTACCTGCATGGCCAGGATGTTCGTTGTCCTCGTGTTTTGTACTGCCTGTGCAGCTCTTGTGCTGTCAGACGCGAAGGTACTTGCTGACGAGAGCGAACAGGTCGAAGCGGCCGAAGGAGTGGGCCCTTTGATGGAAAAAGCATTGGTGTACCATGGTGAGCAGACTTCTGCCGTGTTGAATAGGACCTGCGGGTGAACTTCGGAATTGCTCTCTAATAGAGGCAATGTGAGTGTGAATACCTGAGGTCTCTCGGGGCAAAGATTTCCGGATTAGCGACGACGAAAGATTTTCTACGTTAGATTCCGCATCCCAAATATCGGGCGATAACCGACATTTTCATATTTATGAAGAAATTTGAAGTTTTGAACTGGCGATTTTTTCGGCAATACGTTCGTCATTTGCGCATCGAGCGCACGTGAGGCATTCACCTCAGAAATGCAGACTGCTTGAACGTCAAACCGGATGAGCAACGGGGTTTTTGGAATTTTGGAGTGACTTTTTCTTGTTCTCTGTGTAACGCGCCTGGACACTTCGCGAGAAATTTTGCAGGGAAACGGCTGTTAGCCTCAGTGAATGCGTCGCAATGCTCAGGCTTTGAAATCGTCGCTCCACCTCCAGTCGTACTCTAGCTTCAACTCGACAGCATTGGCTAATATCGGTGCCTCTCATGCTTTTATTCGAGTGAACTTGGTGAAATCCCTTTCTCTTCCATCTTTACAGTCTTCACTTGCAGTTCAAACGTCATTGACATTGGATGTAGTTAAAGTTCCTCATAAATACCAGTAACTTTCTCTTTCCGAGGTTCACAATACGCTTTGGGATTTTTTCCTCTACCTCATCTCTCTAAACTCTAACACCCCCACAGAACAAGCGCAGGTCACTGACCTACTCAATTATACAGCTGCTATTCACCAGTGGTCGGGGCACCGTGGACTCTTCCCTGAACACTTGGTCACTTTACCTGCTGCAGAACCAACTACCCCTGCTGAGCATTCTTTTTGACAGTTTCCCGAAAGAAATTTTCCGTTATGGCTCTCATTGACAAGTATTTGGAAACCGGTATTCTTGAACCGGCGGCTTCCCCATACAACGCACCAGCCTTCTTAACTGACAAGACTTGTTCAGGCCCAGATGTCCCTTGCAATAACAAGTAGCGCCTGTTGGAAGATTACCGGGGCCTCAAAAAGAGCAAGGTATCTTCCTACGGAGCAACCTCTCGGAACAAACTTACAGATACTGTACAACTAACGGTACAACTTACTCAATGGGAAGAAACCTTGAGTCTGGAGCTCTGGTGCGACTGGACTTGGAGCAGCGAAACGGCTGGAAATCAGCACTTCAACTTGAGCTATTGACCTGATCAGATGTCATGTTTTATTTTATTGTGCAGTTCTGTGATGTGATTGTCGTATGGTGGACTTAATGCCATAATTGTGACACATTGATGATTATTCTAAGGACTTCTTTATTGAAGTCTTGTCACAATATGGCAACGTCGGGTAGCAAGACTAGTTTATCGAAAGGAATTCAGTTCGGTTCTGCGTGGCTACAACGAAAGATTCACATACGACCTCAGAGAAGAGGGTGTCATGTTGTGACGGATGAAGTTCTGAAACAGGTGCCCGAACTATCAAACTTCGCTGTCGGAATGTGCCATATACAAAGTGAGTGGAGATGTTCTTGAAAATTTTGTTTGCTGTCCAGCTTGGAGAAAAAAATGGGATCGCATGATCCTTGAAATGAAGTACTGTACTGTAGTTGGATTTGATGTTAATTTTTGCGGTGGCACCAGCCCCAAGGTGCTCTGAGCTGTGACATTAAAAATGCCCTGTGTCTTTGGACTGGTTTTAATGAATGTCAATTTGTCCTTTGCAGTTCTTCACACTTCCGCTAGTCTGGCGTTGAACGAGAATTGGGACCCCGACGTTCGGTAAGCATTTGCATCATTTTGGATCTAAATAAGATGCTATCATCTAACCGTTCTTTTTCTCAGGGACGATATGGAAATGATGCTCAACAAGATCGTCCCTGAAGTAAGTAGCCAAGCTGAGATTTCATTTAAAATTTTTAAAATATCTGAACAATATCCTGTTTTCCAGGGAATGCCTTACAAGCACTCATGCGAAGGTCCCGATGACATGGTGATATACACTGCAGTTTCATAGGGAATGTTCCGGAATGATCTTGATGTTCTGTACATTTCAGCCTGCCCATGTGAAAGCTTGCTTCATGGGCTCATCCTTGACAATACCCGTGACTGAGGGAAAGCTCAATCTTGGAACATGGCAAGGAATCTGGTTGTGTGAACACCGGAATCACGCTGGCTCGCGGAAGCTAATAGTGACATTGTCCGGATGCCTGAAGGACGCCAGTGGAGGTCGGAGTCCCAACTCGCCAGGCCCAAGCACCTAGTGAAAATCGAAAGTTGCCTTTCGCTCCGAACAGAAAGTTCTCTCGTCTTTCCCCGTTTATTTTTTTGAGTCCCAGTCGTCGTTTTATTGAGCTTCTCCAATTTACGCGTGGGATTGGTCGACAAACTTTGGTGCCGTTGATGCTGCGATGGAGTCTACTCAACCCCAGATATCCTCACAACTGCCGAGAATTTTTGCATTCATTCAAATGAGCCCACGTATAGTGAAATCTGATTTGTAGCGTTCATCAGTTGTACCTTTGCTTTGAAATCATATGGTTTCTGACCCGTCCAATCTTGTATGGTTTTTGGTGACGTACCAGCCTTACGTAGTGGATTTTTCGGACCTTGCGATGTACGATTTGGGGATGAAGTGATACCATTGTGTCTCTGAGCACTCCTACCCCTTGTTAGGGTTTGAATCAAAACCAATTTTCCTGGATCACTGAGGAATGGAAAGCTACATAATTTGTTTGTTGTATCCATGCCCAAACTGCGTGGGAGAAGACGGGGGAGCGTCTTGTGATTTTTTGCGGGTTATATCCCTGATTCCTCGCCCGAATGGCAGAGTTCATGAAATTCGGCGTTGTCAAACCGCTGAAATTAAGAACATAAAATCATTTTCATACTTGTTGATGGATCGCTTCCATTCCTTGTGTCGAGATCCTAAGATCACTGCCATGAAGTCTGCTTCTTTTCGTGTGTGTGTGAATGTCGGTGCAATTGAAGTGGTTTGGAGCTTACGGAGATTGATGAGCGGTGATTGATTTTGCTTTTTGTTGACGCCTCTCGCTAGCGTGTCCCCGTCGAATACTGCGTATATCCGGAGGAATTTTCCACCATTGCCAATTCTTTGAGCTCGGGAACATTCCTGAAACTATTTTATTTTCTGCATTTCTGTACTCCGGTAGATTTCCAAATCTCCGTCGTTTCTTTTTTGAAGCCCATAAAAAAACGGCCATGAGTGTTTGAACTTCTCCTGCTATGCTGATTTCTAGTAATGGTGCTTCACCATATTGCTTGAGGTTTTTTTTTTTTTTTTTTTGAACTTGACACCTGCTACTGGGATGACTATTCGGATTCTCTTGAGTAATCACGTTTGTGTTGAAAACAATTTGCTCATTTTATGGAAATCTCTGCGATAGACTTCATAGACTTCAAAAGGGAGACTAGATTTGGTAGCGTTATGAGGAGCATTTCGTAATCGAGCATCATTTAAGAGTATAGTTGACCATAGCTCAGTGGTATCTCAGCTATTCCGCTTTTGAAGATCAATCCGCAGTCCCCAATCCCTCTGAATTTTCTTTATCTAAAAATCTAGCTTGGCAATGGATTCTAATGCTGTAATGCACCGGTGCATCTGATCACGCTCTTGCAAACTTCATTGGCAGCTTTGGTAGGAAAACATCCCTACGTAATATTTCTTTGCGTGAGAGATCCGCGGAGATAATTCAACAATTTTGTGAATGAAAAAGTTTGTACCATGATACTGTGGTTTTTGTATTTGCACTTGAATTTTGGTCTACCTGGAAGAAACAGTTGAATTTTCTCGCGACGCAGTTTGCTTTGAGTACCTGGGGCATTTTTTCTGAAATTCATGTTGACCGCCGCGTCGATTATTCTCCCATCTTAAAACCGCGTTTTTATGAATTTTCCCGTCTTGTAAGTTGATTCAAGTTGTTGTCACATCGAATTTTCATATCTAACCGGTGACCACTTGGAAGCGCATCGTCGTGAGGTTTGGTAAGACTTCCGGCTCCTCTTTTCAAGTCAAGATGCGTGGAAAACGGGAAGAGTTTTGCTCCGGTAAAGCACGGTGGAAATTGTTGCTCACGATTTTTTTTCTTGATTGCTTTGCGCCCAACTATAGCAGAGGTGCGACACGCGAAATGTTTTGTCTCTGTTGTTTTTGAGGTGATGTTTGATTAGTCTTCCAAAGAAAGAGAAAAACAAAAAAGAAGTTGAAGCAATAGGAAGTTGTCAAAATCATACCGCGTGGTTTTCTGTGTTTCAGCTTCCAGGTTTGTTCTTAGAACGTGGGCATTGAAGCGTTTTCCGTTTGCCGTGAGCTTTTTGAAGAACTGCGTGTTCTGCCAACTACGAGTCATGTTTTCTTTTGTTCCAAGTGCTTTTTCACTCGCCGTTTGAAGTTAGCACGCTGATCAGCTTTTTGGCTCACTATGAGCAGTTTAATTGGAGTAATTAGAGTTAATGACCACAACACAGCAAAGGCGACACCTGGAGAAGGCGCTCCAAGTGCAAATGCGCGCGCCTTCTCCAGGTAGCGCCTTTCGTCTCCTTTGTTCAGAGCTTCGTGGCATGTTGGTTGAGAATTAATAATTAAGTTGAAGCAATAGGAAGTTGTCAAAATCATACCGCGTGGTTTTCTGTGTTTCAGCTTCCAGGTTTGTTCTTAGAACATGGGCATTGAAGCGTTTTCCGTTTGCCGTGAGCTTTTTGAAGAACTGCGTGTTCTGCCAACTACGAGTCATGTTTACTTTTGTTCCAAGTGCTTTTTCACTCGCCGTTTGAAGTTAGCACGCTGATCTACGGCGCTTCCCTCGCATTCACAGCTTCCTTGACTGTGAAATAGGCTGCGGAATTTCTTTTGTTTTTTTTTTTTTAAGAACGCGTAAAATGAGTATGTTTTCCTAATTGCCCTGTCCCGTTCATGAATCGTGAAACCTTGGCTTCGAAGAGCGGAAGTGTTGCTTGGGTGCATAGCCTTTCTGCGTTCGCGGCGGCGATTAACATGCCTAAGGCGCTCCTCGAAGGGCGGGTCCGTTTGGTTGGCGCCTCTAGTTGGGAATTTTTTATTACTTGCTATCCACGTATTCAAAAATTATATTGTAATTTTTCAATTTAAGGGAAATTACTTGTTAGTAAACAAAGAATTATCTCTTTGATTGTTTCTGTATGGTCATTTGTTCAGAATCTGACTGTTGCATCTTGTGGGAAACGGTGGCCCCTCTTGAAGCTCATCTGCATGAACCCTGCCTTCTGCTGACTGCACCATGCTCATTTTTCGCGGAAAATTCTTGGGGATGGATCGAGCTCGCTAAGTTGTGCTTGTGGTGTGCGTTCTGTGATCCGGAATAATTCATGTGATGTTCTGCATTTGAATGTCCTCCTGGTGATGATAATTTTTTATTACTCTCTGGGTTTTCGCGGGCGAGAACTTTTAATTCACTAGATAACGAAGCATGAAGGAATGATGCAAAGCAAATAAGCTTCTTATGGATGGTGAAGCTTTGCCTGCCTTTTTGGTTTTACGGCTCTTCGACTTCCGTTTGAGACTTCTTGCGTTTCTCCAGCACCCTTTCCACAGTGAAGTCCGGCAGAGATAGGCCTGTCGAAGGGAGAGAAAGGAAGCAGAGGAAGATGCTGCTGTTGACCATTCAAAGACCCACCGTCAATGTTTGGCTGATCTCCCCTTGCCACAGTGAAAACGCCGTTGAGGTTCGATGCACTCTCAGCGTCGCTGATGAATTCCGCGCGTATTTTTTCAAGTGCTGTAGTGGAGTGCAGTGAGGTACGCATTTTTTTGATGGTGTTCCTGTTTGCCGTCACGTACCTTTTTTAAGGTCGAGCTGGTCAAGGTCCTTGTTAGAGAGCATATCCAACTTTTTCTTGAACTTATTTGATATTTTGCGGCAATGCGAATCGGCTTCAATCTCATGTTTTGTCCTTGGGATCCGGAACGGCGTGAAGCAGCAAATCAGAATCACTGTTGGGAGTACTGCAAAGATCAGGTTTGTTTCTTTTTTTGCATGCTCGGAATTAATCTCAGCTGGCCGTTACAGAGCGCTCCAAGTTTGTTAGTTTATTGTACTGTTCAGTAGAATCTCGTTACGACTAGGCGTTTTGGACCTGAAAACACGCATTATGAAAAAAATGTCGTTAAAACGAAATTAAAATAACATTAATGCTATTCCACTGGGACAGAAAAAAAAAAATTTATCGTAAGCATTAATTCTTCGTAAGGAGATTCGTTGTAACGAGATTCTACTGTACTGTAGTTCTTTTCAAGATTTTCTTTGCTGAAGATATCATCTATTGAACAAATCTTTCGCAAGAATGTCTTACGCTTATGGACAATTTGAGAAAATGCGAGAAAGATTAATGAAACCGGAGAAAAACTTAGCATTCAAAAAAACGTGAATTTGACTGCTCTTTTTGTTACCGACAGACAGCACTCCGCCGAGGGAAAGGAAGATGACGTGCCAAACTCGGAATTTCCAGATCAAAGTGCTCTCCATCCAGTCCCGACTGAAAGCTGTTTCTGGGATACCGATTTGTTCGCTGATATTGAAATCCTGGTGACTGTACCACGAGGAGTTGGTGTCGTCTATGAGCGACATGCCTGTGGAAAGTGCTGCACCGTTTTCCGGTGAGATTTCTTCATGATTCGTGTGCAAGTGAAAGTCGCGTGCGAACGAAATCCTTTTCTTTGAATTAAAAATCTTAGTTTGCACGCGAGATTCAAAAGCAGTATTAGTTCAGCGAGAATCCTTGCGTGGGATTCCAAATGTTGCGCAATTCTCTGGGCTTTCGTGCCGTGAGTGTTGCTCATTTGGCTAGGCGTAACGATGGAAAAAACCTGCTGGGAAATTTCCTCGCTTTCCTTCTCAGGTACAGTACAGTACTTGAAGGGGGTAAATGGTCGCGAGGGCTCTCACCTGTAGAGCGTTCTTGTCTCCTGCGCCTGAGAAAATGGGTGAAAAATTGAAGAAATCAGCGCAAGGAACTGTGCCCCGAAGCGTTATTTTAGCGCGCGGAGGAAGACTGAATCTGAACTGTTGGAATTCCCCTGCAAAAACTTTCTCGCTGTGTTTGCATAGCACGTCCACTTGCACTTCAGCAAATAAGAAATGAAATGCATGCATATACAGTGTGACCTAGCCCTGAGATACTTTGGGACTGTCGCCTTTTGTACGGATGCGCAACGCTGGCTGAAAGAATCCCTCCTCAGCTGGCTTCATGACATTGCCGGGCCCCACCCACGCATTTGAGCTTACGTATTCCTTGCTTTCTTTTTCTCCATCCTTGCAGGTTAAACTTGTTGGGGTGTGTGTGCTTTTTTCTGATCATACCAGGGATCTGGTTTTTTAGGGAGCTTGAGTTGATATTTCGCTGCCGCATTGCGTGATGTACGGACTGCCTTACAAGAATGCTTTTTTTGCGTGGGGAGCATACTAATGAGCGGAGGAACACTTCATATTTTTTCTGCGAATATCCCACGGATCAGTGTTATTCAGTCGCAGGCAACATACTTTTCTGGCCAGTTCTTCCGACTAAATCTGTTAGAATAAAGTATTTGATCGAAAGAAAATTTTTGTCGACTCATCTCAAAATTTTCCATTCTATAAATGACAACAAGCTGGGTATGCAGTGGGTTCTGTGTATAAAATCCTACGCAAGTAAGAAAAGCCGAACGACCTAACCTACACTAAATATTCCGAACCCTATGACGAATCCATGAATTATTTGAAAGCTTCAGAGGAATCTTCAAATTTCAAATTAATTTATATTGAAATATTTTTTTTTAATCTCCTGTAATTTTGTTCTTCCGCGCTGTTCAGTGTACTGTAGTACGCTACATTTGAATATTCGTATGGACTGCTGATAACGGTAAAATTTAAATTCCAGTATATTTCCTTTTTGACAGAAAGCATGTGAAATTTTTTGTCCGTGGCTTGAAAATCATTGATATTTTCAAGTTTGTAGAGATTAAAACGTGAAGCAGCCAACTAATTCGGGTGATGATGATCTTGAATTATTGCCGTGCCGTGTTGGAAGAGGCTTCTTTGAATTTGGTTTTCATGCATTAGTTTGCATCTCATCTTGCAAATGTTTCCATTAAAAGCGCCTTCAGTTTTTGGCGTTGTATACTAATAAGAAGAAAGGTGGATGCGGATGTGAGACAGGGAAGTGATGCTTACTCGTTTTACCACTCATGGAAGAAAGTTCATGTCATCATTCCCTGTTCTAGATTTCTGGGAATAAATGCAGTTATGACTTGCTTGAAGTTGTTTGAAAGAATCGAAAATTTTTTCGCATTTTTGTTAAATTTTAAATGTATTGAAAAATCGAAGTAATCGTCATCTTGCGTATTGCCGGACGAATCGTCAGTTTTATATTTTCATGAAAAAGATTTATCCTGGCCCTGACCGTTCTCAAAGCTGCGCTCGTTCCACTCCCGCGTTTACTTTTATCTTTTTATGTAGGGCGGCTTGAATTTGCTTGGGCAAGGACCCTCCGGATGCTGACCCATCTCATTCCGCGGTCCGATATGACCCGTTGCGTTAACCAGATATCCGTTCGGGTCGCGTAGCCTCGAGCGTCGACCGCCGTGGAGCTTGGCGCGGAGCCGTCGCGTTATTGCCTCGTTCCTCGCCCAGGTACGGCGGATGCTAACCTGGGTTAGATATCTCGGAAGGACCCGACCCCACCCTGGGTGGAACCCTGGATTCCATCACAGAGAGGAATTACTGTTTCTCCCTTTTTCCTGATACTGTACTACTACTACTCCTCGGAGGGTATATACGCCAGAACCTGTGCTGCCCGCGACCTGTTTGCTCGAAACCGCCACCCTTCCTTTCAAGCTCCGTCGGAATTAATGCCAGCGTCATGGTGTGATGCATGGCGAACACAGAAATGGGAAGGGCTGGGGTCCATGCCTGGACTGCATTATCTGGCATTCTGTGCCTCTTTTTTCAGTTTGCAAAAAAAAACTATGCCGGGCATTTTTTGTTTTTCATGTAGTCACTGGAAGAGTGGTCATCAGTCATTTCCTGTCCCTTCTGCGAGCTACGAATCCATTCCTCCTTTGTGGCTTCCGTTGAAGGACGATAGGTCTACAAATACTGCATGACAGAGCTGCTGAGATTGTAAGCTCGGGGTTCTTAAAAAAAAATAAAGTATATTTTTGGACACTGAAAATCTATTGAAAACTTATTTTCGCCGGATTAAAGAAATACTTACAAAACTGAAAAACTGCTGACGTACTGCAGAGTGATTTACTCGCTACTCTGTCCATAATAGCATTTGTACAACATACATCTTTAGGACGTGAACCAATTCAAGAAAAGCAGCAAATCCGGAATTATCTAAATACTTGTGGACTCTGTATACAACGAAATTCAAGGGACCAGAAAAATGTCACTATAGAGAACCCTTATAATATGGGGGAAGTACTGTACTATGTAGGACCAAAGAATCGTTATACTGTGTAGAGAAAATCATTTTAGACGAGGTCGTTGTACCGACCGGCACCCAAAGTGAAATCAAGAGAACAGAAACAATTCGTTTTAGGGAAAATTTCCTGGGAAAGAACCCCTTTATGCCTATTACATGGGGAGAGAACATGATCAGACAAAAATCTTTGCACGGAGAAAGTCATTGCAGACCGTAGAGGGAATTCACCTGTAACAGCATGTGATGAGAGAAAGGGGAAGGTCACCCGTTGGACGTGTAGCGAAAGAATAGTGTATATACAGTATCAAGTTCGTACGAGACCTGAAATCATGACATTCTTTCCTCGGGAAGTTGACACAATGTAGAAGAAGGAGGAGCAACCCTGACATCACGCGGGCAACAGCAAACTTTTGAAGCTTGAAGAAAGACTAAGTTAACATTTTCTCAGTGGGACTTTTCCATCCTCCCCGTGGAAGTGCGAGGCTCAAATCCATGTCTGATGATGGTACGGTTTTCCTTGCGAAGAAATTATCGTCTCAAAAGTTTTCTGTACTCTGTCATGCCAAAATTTTTACGTCTCTTTCGCCTCACGGTGAAAATCATTTCCCGCTGAGTCCGAAAGCACTCCGAATTTTTATACATTTATTCAACCGGAAAAAATAAAGCGATCCGAGTACAGTACAGTATAATATTACTAATCCGCAAGAATCTTTACTTCCTCTCGTTGAACCAAAATGTAACTGCGGGCGGTCTGTCTGTTAATAATTGGAGTTCTCATACCAAATAATATATGAAAAATCGGGTCGTGCTATCCATGCTGTATAGATCCAACATTTTACTTTTTGAATTTACTGAAATATCTTCTATGAAACTGCAATCCATCTAATGATGTATTACTGTATAAATTTAACAGCCCTGTTGTTAACTAGGTCAATTTCTCCTGGTGTGCGTTTTTTTCAGGTGTCGCCGTGAAATTGCATTTAATTTTGACGAATATGTGTTGATGCATTGTAAAATATTTGATAAGTGACACTGTGGACGATTTGCGTTTTTAGCCGTTCGAGAGAAACGAAATTTTACAATCTGTTCAATTTTCGTCTACCATGTATGTTCGAAGTGTTCATTAGAAATTCATTAAACGTTTCTTTACTTCTCTCAACTTATTTATTAGAAGCAACAGCAAGTAAGAAGAGTAAAAACGTATCTCGGTATCAGCCTGAGTCTAAATTACTTCGTCGAGAGGCAAGAAGAAACTCCCGTGAAACAAAGAATCGGAAGTAACACGTTTTTTCTCTTCGTTTTTCGATGCAGTTTACAATTGAGTTTCTTGGTTATTTTACTGTTTTCTTTTTACACAACTATAGTTTAATGTTCAACAAACGAAAAAGCTCCGGTAAGCCTCCGATCCTGGTCAAGAGATACTTCTGCGTATTCGTTACGATGTTTTAGGCTGAAGAAGGTTAATTGCATGGACTTCTGTGTACAAACAAAGCCAATATCTCTACGGAGCAATTTTTGTGTTCGGCTGCATGACCTGATCCCAAATTTTCCTTGGGCGAACCGTGCCGAATTCCTGGAAATCCGTTTCTCGAGGACATGGTATGTTATTCCCGAATAGCTTTGTAAATAATTCATTTTCATCAAGACATTCCTCCTTTCCATGTTTCAAGTACAGTACTTGTTTTGTCGTTGAAAATTGCGTCTTGAAACCATCATAGGACCTACGAAAAAAATCCTTAGATTCTTTTAGCGCAATCGTCGGAGGTAAGAAAAATTGGCTTATACGAAGTTTTTGTGAGTGTGAAATGCCGTGATAAAGTCTTTCTGATTAAAGAATCGGGAGACTCTCTCAGAAAATTGTCGCGGTTTTTTTCATCTCTGTTGCACCCCGAGAATAATCGGGTTTATTCGATCTTAGAGGCCAGAAGAAACATTTTTGAAACATGTGGAGATTTAAATTCGCTTTTCAACTCTTTAAAAATGAATGCCCGTTTTTATGTGTCAGAAGAAATCGCTTTTTTTTCGAAAGTTTGCTCTGCATTTTTCATTCGTCTTCTGATTAAGAATGCAAATGTTGATCCATAACGAGCTGCTTGACTTTGTCTCCGCGCTCTCACTTGTTCAACCCCCGCTTTTTCCTGTTCGCCTACGCAATCTCCAAATTCAAGCTCATTAGCATGACGGTGTTACTTGTTTGCCCGCACGTGAAGAGAACGACCTATAATTTTTTGCGCCATTTTTTCTTTTTGCGAATCGTGGAGGATTTTTTTTTTCATCAGAGAACTTTCCTCTTCAAATTCATGAAAGCCTTCCTTCCTTGAATACTTATTTCCATCGAGGAGAAAAAACCGAAGAGGATGTGTCAAAATTTGCTGACTGAAATAGTTTCCCATCATGCAAAAGAGAAAACTTTGAAAACGACACGCCTTCTACATATTTCCTGGTTCTATTATTTAAAAAAACTAAATTTTCTTGGGTGGAAAACTCTCATCAAAGTTTTTGAGAAAATTCCAACTCCCTTGTTCTGACACTGCCATTTCCTTTGTTCGATGAAGTGAAAGTATCGTTCAATTGTTCGAAGAGTGACAGGTTACATGAGAAATCAGCTCAGTTCACGCTTTCTTTCAGAGTGCTGGAAAATTTGAAAATGTTCAATTTGGAATGCATTCCAATTTAAATAAGAAAGTGACCAGATTGAAATTATACTCACGGTGCATGACTGTCTATTTTTTGAAGCAAACATCCTGGAAGAAAAATAATTTTTATATTTTTTGAAAACTATTGCTGGTTTAAACATGGCAACATATTAGTCCCTGTAAAACTGTCTTCCGAATTCGACCCTAATTCAAAAAATTCATTTAATGCAATCCATATGCTGAAGATATTTCGAAACTTATGCCATCCGTCAATATTGGCAAGAAAACAAATCTCTGCCCCGATAGAAATGGCATAAACTATAATACCACCGCTTTTTAAACTGAACAGAAATGAATACAGTTAAGTACTGTATAGTACCACCTCATTTTATACTACACAGCGTCTATTTGGGCTGATTTACCAGTTATACTATAGTGTCCTCGTCTAACATGAAAGAAAACTTTTCTGGAATCTTGAAGACCTCATGGAGCGTTGAACTTTCCAAACCTTTCCGAAACTGAAAGAGTCGAAAGTTGTTCTTGAAATCGCATGATCTATAATTTCAATCGGTTAATCATGGTACGGGGATGCGCTTGAGTCCAGAATTGTTGATGAGAACACGCGTTAAAGGCTCGTTTTTATTGAATTACGGGTCATACAGTAGATGTTTTACTTCTCATTCATTCAGAGACTCTTCATCCATCCCGCGATCTCTTCCCTGTACTAATTTTCATTTGGAAGCCGTCGCTATTCAAAATACAATATATGGGCAAAGATTAATTCGAAACTTCAGAATTTTGGTCCACGCATAAAAAATCCTGTAAAAAAATGCTTGTGATTCAATGCATAGCACTGGATCAAATTTGAAACTTTTCATTGCAAAGGGTACCTTTTGGGTACTTTCCTGTTATCTCAGTACCTCATTCCTGTTATCTCTGTACCTTCCCTCTGACCAATTTAACCTGACCTAACCCAACTTCACCTAACCGCCACCCAAAATCAGTTCCTGCTTTCTTTGGGTTTCTGCTGAAACTGATCTTGGGAGGCGGTTAGGTCAGGTTATGTTAGTTGAAAGATATTTGTAACTAACATAACCTGACCTAACCTAACTTTACCTAACCGCCTCCCAAAATCAGTTTCAGCAGAATGTGGAACAATGAAACCTAACCGCCTCCCAAAATCAGTTTCAGCAGAATGTGGAAAAATGAAATTCACTGTTTCTGGTAGGTTGTTGTGATTATGAACTCGTCCTAAAGATTTGTCTGGATGGTAGTGCAGTCTAGGAATGAGGTACTGAGATAACAGGAAACTACCAAATTTTGGAACCTCCCAAAAGTTGTGTCTATTATGACCCGTGAGGACTCTCCACCTCTGCAATGTGGACCCTCGGTCACATCTAAACGTGGGCAGCGCTGATTCAAAGCGTTTGCTGTTGTTTTCTTCACTGTGAAAGCTTCCAGATGCGAAGCCATTTAATCGCAGAAATCTATTTTTCGTCCGCGCTCTTCCGCTGATGTGCTTTTCGGGGTCGAGCGAGTAAATGAGCCGGTTGATCGTGACCTAGGGGCGCCGGTGATTTGAACAAGCTCCTGATCTGGATGCGACGCCCCACTGGCGTCCCACATCGGCGGCCACTTGTTTCGTCTGCCGATTTTGCCGTCGCGGTCTTTCATCCGGCTGTCGGCTATTAGTGCGAGCTCACCCGGGTTAATTGCAAAGTCGCTGTCGGGAACGTTTTGCTCTCGGGCGAGCGTCCGATGCTAGCTGACGGCAGACTCCGGCGGGTATACCGTATATCTATTTTTTTTTTGGTCCTCCTTTCTTTCCCATGAGGATTCCGAGATGTTTTTCCTGCTTTTGTCTTCTGGACAGAGAGCCCCCCCTTATCAAGCGGAAAACGCAGTATGCCTGGCACGATGTCGGGGGAATGACGTGGGAGTTCAATCATTCTCCCCCCAGGCTAACCTTGGAGATCAGTGTATCAGGCGCTTTTGTCTTCCTCGTGGAATGAGGCGCTCTTGATGGAATCCCCGCCGCTGTCGGCTCAGCGTTCTTCCCTGCCTGCTCATTTTGTAACAGCCTGCACTTTATCGAGCATTAGTCGGATAGTGTTCATAAGACGACACGTTGTTTCTTACATTTCTTTTCTTCTTCTTCTTCTAAGGCGCAATAAATGAAGAACATCGTGAATGTTGTATCGCGGGGAGTTTTCAGAATGTGGGGTAAGAGTCCGTCTCATGAGTTCTGTTCACTAAATGATGACGGCTATCCTATTCAAAATTTGTTACCTCGTAGGCACGGTTTTTGCAAGTTTTATTGCTTACCTGCTGCAAACTGTTGACGTAATCTGAATGTGTGATTTTCACTGATATTGAACGAAAGCCGTCATTCATGGTTGGTCAGGGAACCAGCTGCGGTCGAGATCACCGAAAACAGGCGATTTTTACTTTTTCGGTTAAAATTCATTGGTGCCCATGAGGGTGGTTTTAATGTTTAAAAAAAACGGGAATTGAGTACAGTAGTATATGTGAATCTCCGAGGAAAATTAGTTTGAAAAATGCAAGTGAAAGGTGTGAATAAAATTACCGAAAAATCGGATTTGGAAGTTTTTCTGGTTTGAAGTACTGTAAAGGAAAGGTATCTTTCCTCTGCTTCAAATTTCAGGGAACTGATCAATGCCTATTTTCCAGGTCTGGAAATGTGAATTCTGCATGGTTTCTGGAATTATTGCTTCGGTGTATTTACTGAATATTTTTTCTGTATTTTCTAGCGTCTCTAGTCCATCAGGTTTTTTGTGTGTCACAACTCTCGAAGTCCTCCATTTGTGCCGTTCGTCTCTTCTGGTCATATTTACAATGCACGTATGGATAATTGGACAACTCTGTGAAATTGACTGCTTTCCGTCAATTTATTTCGTGTTATTTTGTTTTAGCAGCTAAACGTAGACTCAAGGGGATTTAAAATTCACCTTCCGTTCGATCTTTGAACGTATTGATGTGATTTTCATTCAGTCCAGTCCCGTTTTGGAAGTTTTTATTGAAATCTTGCATTTTTTGTAGGCATTGTTTCTCGCTCTTATCAACTTATATGCAGTAGGCTGATGTATTTATCATATTGCGGCAATACTGTATTAGAGATGCCTGTACGTTGAGTCCGAAACAGTAATACTGTACATTTTTCTCCGTTGAATAGATTTAGTACGTGATCAGTACTTTTAAGGATTATGTAGACAAAATCGCCCGACCGTAAAAAAAAATTGCATTTGACCATACCATCTGGCTGTATTTACACGTCGCTTGTCTCTTCTGGTCATATTTACACTTGAAACGCATTGAATGCGGTAAAAGAAAATTTATTGCACGATGATCAGTGAAAACTTTCCAGTTACTGCCAGAGTTCTGCATCCATGTCCCAGGGTGCTAAAATTTGATTTTTGTTTTATTTTTTCTACATTTTAGATAATGATTGAAAGCCTAAAACA
Source organism: Notodromas monacha (assembly GCA_905338405.1). Taxonomy (NCBI): domain Eukaryota; kingdom Metazoa; phylum Arthropoda; class Ostracoda; order Podocopida; family Cyprididae; genus Notodromas; species Notodromas monacha. The sequence goes on from CAJPEX010002255.1 coordinate 37,813, forward strand.
ACCAAAATAAACAACCAAAAAAGCCTAAAACAACCAAAATTCCAATTTTTTTTAGCTAGTCTGGAAAAATTTCGCACCCTGTGAGGCTGCGACGTAGGATGGAGAATTCTGGCTGTAATTGGAAAGTTGTCATCCATCATCATTCAAATAAATTGGAATTTTTAAAAATCCGAAAACCAAAAACGTGGAACACCACGGCCTGTCGGGATTTTTTTATTTTTCTTATTTTTCACAATCGCACGTACTCCCAAAAATGTCATAGGTCGCGTCCAACCGGGACAGCCCCCGTATCCTGATGCCACCAAGACCGAGAGAGATACACGCTTATTCATTACCGTTACGGGCTGCTTCTCTTGTGGAGATACGTTTGCGTCACAATTCAGTGTCAGCTGTGTCGAAGCAGTCAGTTGACGCGTAACAAATGATTGCGAGGCGATTCCCGCGTCGCGATAGAGAACCTCATCAAGTGCGGGGGGGCCGGAAGGTGCTCGGCGAATTCCTTGTTAGCCAACCGTGGCCCTGGTTATTTCCTCGTTGCAATGGATGGCACCGGGTGTCGATGCGGAACGGCGACGATAGCGGGGAAGCACCTCCACTTCCGCTTTGCCCCTCGTGTCAACGTCGTCGTCTCTCTGGCACTGTTGGGTGTTTCACCGTGGGTGCCCCCGGAAGTTTTCCCGTCGAAAAATACGACGATAGGGTTATTAATTTCTCTTGAATCTTTTAGTCTTCGTGCGAACCCGTCGACAAGTGTTGTTGGCTCGGCTGAGTGTCGGCGTCCTTTCGTGTCGTTTTCATTCTTTTCTCTTTTTTCTTACCTTTTTCGGCGTGTTCGGCGTAGGTTTTTCCGGAACAGCTTCAAACGCTGTTGGGTGTCGAAAGTGTGTGTTCGTGTTTGCTGATGCGTTTCCTACTTTCTCGTATCTTTGATACGATGACGCGATCAATGATCATTGCAAATACTGTGATTTGGAATACAGTGGGCCCCCGACTTACAACGGGCCCATGTTACGTCAGTTTCAACTTACGACGCTTTTTTAGATATAAAAAAACCCCCAACTTACGTCGGGGTTTCATGATACAACAGCTTCTGAGGTTTTTCAGCTCCCTCCCACCAACCATTTTTTTTGGCGCCATGCATGCTCCAAAGGTTTTCCTGGGAGGAAGTGAGTTTTTTTGTGCCAAGGTTCATTCCTAGCCAGATTAAACTGTCAATAGTGTGAGATGAGTGTTCGGCGTAGGTTTTTCCGGAACAGCTTCAAACGCTGTTGGGTGTCGAAAGTGTGTGTTCGTGTTTGCTGATGCGTTTCCTACTTTCTCGTATCTTTGATACGATGACGCGATCAATGATCATTACAAATACTGTGATTTGGAATACAGTAGTTCTACATTAGTTTCATTTCCCTGAAAAAAAAGATCATGCGGAAGTCAGACAGTTCCGTTGAGTTGTTCGATCTACAGGGGACTCTCTGTACAACAATCTTGTCTGAAACGATATTATCTTTATTTTTTGTCCCATAGGGTTATCTCTCCGTGTTGGAGGGGTTCTCTGTAACGAAATTTTTGCTGGTCGCTTGAATTTCATTGTAGAGGAAGTCAACCTGTTTTCTTCTCCAGCTATATTTACGTGGCTGAAGTACACGATTAACGATATGTTGAGAAAAGTCTGAGCTTGAGCATTTAGCTTTTCGTGACTGTGTTGCACATGTTTATTGTTGTGTAGATTTCCAGGCCTGCAACTCCACTTCTTCATAAAGGACTAGCCTTTTTGTTTTGTTGACCTTTATTCAAGTTTTTGTTTTGTTTTGGTGAATGGAATTTTTGAGTGAATAGCCTTCGGCAATCGTGGAAAAATACTGTACTTGACCCGTATACAATTTTATTACAAATATTTTGCTTTTACGTTTCACCGTGGTTGGTTCGTTGCTTGTCCTAATATGCCTACTGCCCATATTATTAAAATGGGAATGATTTAAACATTTAAAAAAACACAAGAAATAGTTGATACCAGAAATTTTTAGAAGTTGAGCGAATTCAACAGGGAACTGAGTTAGCTCTGGCACAGTGGGTTTTTTTCTCAAATTAAAAATTTTTCTCAGTATACTACAGTGAAAAATATAAAAATTTCATTTTAATTATGGACGTGGAGCGGAAGCCGAGTATTTGTAGGCTTGATCGGGGATCCACTTCCAAGATTTATAATTCGCACTGTATGAATTTTAAGGTCTGCCCCTACTAGCAAGATGACAGAAAACTTCAATTTGTATGTCTTCTGTACACATTACTGCAATATTTATCTGTATTTTCTTTATGTTTTAAAGATGAATTTTCATTCTAGATCTGATACCAAATATTGTATTTATAAAGCAGTGCTATTTGAAATACTGTATTTGTAAAATATGTTAAAGAATTCTCCACTATAATATTGAGAGTCAACTCAAATTCAAAGAATCATGTTGCGAAAAAGACGGGTCTGAAAGGTTTTCTCGTGTGCTTCGGGATTTTTTGCTGTCTTCTAGGTATTTGAGCCATTTTAAATTACTGTACAGTATCATTTTGAACGACAGTTTATCTCTCGTAGAATTTCCGGAAATTCTGTACAGTCTTGAGAAGGTTAAGAATGCGCCTTGTTTGATTAGGTTAATTATTTTTCGAGGTTCTTCGGAAAACAGCTACAGGACATTCAGAAGTGATTCATGTATTGTCATTGAGACGATTGCGAAGTTTTTGAAGGACCTCGTGATTACGAACGGTTGCCGTTTTTTTTTTTTCTCCCCAACACGCGCCCCTTTCGCAATTCGGTATTGCAAAGGAATGTCGCAGAGGTGCAGGGCATTTCACCGACACCGATTTCGTCACCCGTCTCCTTCTTTCTCTCCGAGTGTGGCAGATGAGTCTAAGGAATAGTGCTCGTATCATCACTTTGAGCCAAGTCCGTGAACCGAATTTCTTCGCACGATCAACGTGAAAGTCGTGTGGGTTAGGAGATGACGATGGCATTAAAAAATTAGTGTCGTCGCTAATGACGATGGCATTAAAAAATTAGTGTCTCCGGTAATGACGACACCCCTTTTTCCCGTCGAAGAAGTCTCTGAGCGCGCCTTCCGAGTTGCCAAGAATTCGGCGGAGAGTGAAATGATGGAAATTCCGTTCCTTGCTTAAACGCTGGCGGCGTTCATTCACCCACCCTTTCGCAATCATTTTGCATGAGTTGATGATTGACGCGTATCTGATAAGGCAGAGGAAATAATGAAATATTTGCCAATCCGGGTGATAATGCGCAAATGGACGTTATCACGTTTTCCGTTGAAAATTTTTTTTTATTCAGATTTTTCAATTACCGGAGCAGCGACGTAGAACTGCGACTAACTGTCGGGGGAAATAGAAGCTTTATGCTTATGATGAGGATGTTTTTGGTGCGCTTCGGAGACTCCAGTCATGAATCCATCATTTGATTAATTTCTTTGCCTCGACGTTTTAAATATCGTTAGGAAAACATGTATCGCTACGGGATGACGGGAGCGTTTTCGCGGCAGATTTCCATTTTATTTTGCTTTATCTTCATGAGGAGATCCATGTCAGAATTAGACGTTGATGGTGTCACCTGTCCCTTCCGTTGTTTCCGCAAGTCCACGGAAGTCGAGCTTTCGTCCGATCTCTTGTCGCATATCCTTGACATATTTTCTTTTTTAATCTTATTTTATTTATATACTGTAGTTTTACTTTATTCAGGAAACGACCATGAATTTTTTCCACGATGTTGGTTGCTTACTCTCCGAAGTTGCGGGTGATGCCAGTTTATAATCTGTGAGAAAGCGGGAAGATGCTTTTCATAATTTCCGGATTATATTTTGAAAATGCTGTACTCGTAGGATCTTTCCACAACTACCCTGTCTTTAGCGATTTTTTTCTCCCATTGGGTTCTCACAGAAGTTACAGGGGTTTTCTCCTACCAAATTCTCCCGACAACCGATTCTTTTTCTGGTCCTTTGAATTCAACTGTAGAGAGTTCAAAAGTTTAAAATTGCATTTCAATTCAGAACGATAATCATCTTGGTGAGGAGAATGCATGAGAGAATAAAACAATGAGTTGTGATACGAGTTTAGTGTATGCTTGTCACTCACGGGGAGAGAATTTTTCTCACGTACTGAAAACCAGATGCTGTAGAATAATTTTTTTCATTTTTGTGCCAATGTTCGTTAAAATTTGAGTTGTTTGAAAAAATGTTTCCCTTTGAGAAAAAATATCGAATGGATGAAAGTTATAAGGGTGGACTAAAGCTCAGAGGATTTTCAATTCACATTATGATCTCTTTATTTCTGTGAAATCATGAATGTCTGTCAAGTTTTGTTCATTTTGTCTATGAAATTTAGTTTTGTAAGGGCGGCCGACTCATTTTTTTTC
>CAJPEX010002256.1:0-37867 GCA_905338405.1 Notodromas monacha
ATATATTTTTTAAAGTATACCTTGATCACCTCTCGACTTGTGTAAAGGTTCAATTCTTCGAAGAGAGTGAAAAAAAACAAATCTGATCAAAACATGGACACTTTGAGCACATGAACAGTTTCTCAAAAAAATTTTCGTTTATGGATATTATTTTTGAAGTAGATGAAACCATTCAAGTCATACGTTTATCATACATATGAATCAAATATCGTATGTCACGGCGACGGATATGTTAGCTTACACCCTAATAAAAAATCTTTTATTCCCACCTATTTAGCGTTTTTCGAAAAAAGTGATGAAAGGTTATTGAAACTTTACATTAAAATAGGAACCTACGATAATTTCAAGAATTATAATCATCAATATGAAGGTCAAGACCATAAACGCAGCAATTCGCTATCATTTTTAACCACGGTAGAAAAACATCTTTTCATCCTCTGGATCTAGAGTAAGTTTTAAATTTTTGCTTTGTCACATTTTCAATAGCTCTGACGTCATAGGAAAACTAGTCATCATTGATTCAAACAGATGTCAGATGCAATAATTTACCTCATTTTTCGCCAATTTTAAAGCGACATCTCTACGAATCTGAAGAGGTTTCGGGGAGAAACCGACATCGAAACACATCCGAAACAGTGCTTAATTAAATTGAAATATAGGTTTCATTTACTGACTTTGGCTTTTGGGGACTGTCATCGACACATTACATACTTCAAGTGGTCATTCCATCCGTAATTCGAAATACTGTGTACTGTTCTATTTTTCTCAGGTATTTACCAGGGGCACGGGTTTCGTTGGTATAAATCGTGACGCAAGTATCTATCCTGTCCGCACAAACACGTTCTTTGCCGAACCCTTCTTGGCAGGCCTTCCCGAAGCATTCGTAGCATTCTAGTCCATCTGAAAAATAAATTTAAAACACACGCATAAAAAAAAAGAATTTCTCCCGCGAAAAACATTCAAAACATGCTGTCGGCAAATATCTCGAAGGACATCCAGTAAACGATGCTGCGAGAACGATTCAATGTACTCTTCAAAATCCAGTAATTTGTGAATTCGAAAAACCGAGCTATTTATTTTTAGAAAATCGATTTAAGAATTTTTGTATTTTCATAGATTTACATGTGCTTGACGACATCTTGTGTACTCACAGGCAGAGGCAAAGATGGCACAGAAAACGGCTGCCCAAATGGCAGAGGTCATGCTCACTGCACCACTCATGTACAAAGTTTGGGCTAAGCTTTGTGAACCCCTATTTAAGTTCGCATTCTTAATAAATTGAAGTGTCCTTAAACAAACGAAAAAAAGAGTGCAAAAGAGTTCTTCGAACTATTTATCCGGCCTTACTCAGACGTTCTATATGCAAGCCGTGTCGTGAGTAGAATTCGACGCGATCGCGACAACGAAACGCTGAAAATACCTGCAGAAAATCAATCAAGAAAATCAAAATTAAATCAAGGAACAATTATGTTCCAAGTGTAGGGCTCGAAGTCGATATATAATGCACATCGACTATCTGCAAGGATTTCCTTTTGATTGACAGTCTCCTATTGCAACAATTCAATCTACTGTATTCAGATTTTGATCAAAACTTACACCTGGTTGATGGAAAAATCATCACCTAAAACAAAAGTAAATAATCCATAACGAATTACGTTGCGATCCCTCAATCTACTGTACTTTCAAAGAATAAATCCAGATGCAAAAAGTTTCGATTATTCGTGTTCAACTTGATAACTCTTTCTTCCAAGTCAGGATTTGCACCCAAACTTAGTTGGCCGAGAAAATAGCTGTCGGAAATCCTTCGGCGATGATTTAATGCCAAATGAATCGAATGCACAATTCTCGTACATGGTTTATAAAATGATGAAAACGCGTTTTCGAGGGAAGACACTTCACTGAAGATCACTTTCGGGATTATCAGGATATAGAGTGAAATAAACTATCACCAACAAAGTTTATTTTGGTTTTCCTTGCTCACACGGGTGTCGAAGAATATAACGTCACGACGACATGTGTCATTCTCTGCATGAAACCTGTTTTTGTGGTCCACTTCACAACTATACAGCTGATGTGGGAATGAACGATAGCATTGAAGTTCGTGACTTGGCTTAACACGAGACTTTCGAAACGTGAAAAAACTCAATTTTTTTCGCCTCAAACCGGAACAAAAATTTCTCGTCAAACGCTTCACGCCGAAGAACTTTCGATCCTTTCCTTGCTACAAAATCGTGTTGGTGTAGAAAAACTAGCTGCATTGTATAAGCATTTATCTGAAGACGAAGAAATACTTTTTTACGAATCGTGAAGACACTAGAAGGGATTGTTTCCAGCACATTCTTGGTCGAAATTGACTAAATTGAAAAATATTTGAAGCCCGCTGGAACAGTTTTAAAAACGTCACACAGCAACCGTGAACTTTTTTACGAATCGTGAAGACACTAGAAGGGATTGTTTCCAGCACATTCTTGGTCGAAATTGACTAAATTGAAAAATATTTGAAGCCCGCTGGAACAGTTTTAAAAACGTCACACAGCAACCGTGGTGGAAATTTATCTCTTTCTGTCAGTGCCAACTCGACATCACGAATATGAACGTGTGAGAAACTCAGAACTGGATGGAGATGATTAAATCAGGGCCTTAATTAATAAAGGAAAATCGGAATCAACGATATAAAAAAAAAACGTTGATCTTTCGTTCAATTTCTTGCGCCACGTCAACAGCAAAAAATACAACTTCTATCTTTACCAAAATCACTCCTCATTTCTTCTTTTTTTTCGGTGTGGTTAATCGACAGCCACAGTGTCAGACTGATTTCGCCAATTTTTTTTTTGCCGTCGCAGTTGGCAACATGAGCTGCGACGCAGTTGATTAATCGAGTAATCAATGTTGATAGTTTACTGATCTGCTGTCAACTGCGACTGATTCTTTTTTCTCAGATCAGAAGTTCTTTGCTTAACGACACCATTTTCAAACAAAGTGATTGGAAAACATCGAACCATCACCAATTAAATTCAAAAAGTGTGAGAACATCGCTCTGCGCATCATCGGCTATAGGAAAAAAAAAACGGCGAACGCAGGAAATGAGTTCTGATCACATTCTACAAATGAGTCACCGAGAATTTCTACGAAACTGCACATCCGACCTTTATTCATCTCTTGCTTTCTCACGACGGGTAATTAAATTTACCGTTGCTCAGATATTAACTCGCGTTTTTTTCCCTCCAGTTTCCTCCTGTAGTATATAAGAAATATATTCACCGCTGTATCTCTGCACAAGTAGAGAAATCCCCGCACCTTTGTAAAGGTTCGCGTCGGACATGGAAACCATTACTGAGACCGGCACGAAATCCACTCGCAACTGCCAGCTAGAAACTTTAATCCGTATGGAACCCGATTAAAATTCCAGGCTATGCTTTAATGCTTTATCCCATGCGCTGGCACAAAATTCACAGCGTCGCCGCGCGTGTCGACCAAAAATCATCGGCTTCCCAGCCATAAGAAAAAAAAATCAAAATAATAGAATCATCATCATCATCCATCGTGTAAATTTCTAAAAGATAGTTCGACTATGGCGAGTCATGTGGCACCGAAGAGCATTTTGAAGCGCCGTGACGAGACTGCTAACACTACTGACGATGACTATCAGCAACGAATGATTAACAGGCAATCAGTTTCATGGAAGGACATAGTTGAAACGGAAAGCGAGGTTCGTTTCATTCATCACTGTTGCACGCTTCCGAAAAGTCTTTTTTCTTGGCATAATTATGTGTCGCTTGGTGAGAATATGTATACGGAACATACGAAGACAAGCCATATTTATTGAAGGGAATATCGGAACATTTGTTCCCGTTTTTGCATCACGAATTCGGGTATGTCGAAGAACACAGCAAGCTATCCAAAGATTTTTCAAGTAAAAATTTGGGTTTCTCGGTGTGTCCCATGATGCCTCCAAAATTCAAATTGGAATTTTGTCTACAGCCAATGAGGTTGGATTTGAAACAGGCTTACGGAACACGTTTAGAAAGCTGAGAACCTCAAGGGTGAAAACGAGAAAGGATCAGATATTATCTGAGTATTTTTGAAAATAAGATTCAATTTTGAAATTTCCATGAAGTAAGATTTTTCGGATGATGACCAAATGGAAGCACGCGTCCTGTATTTTTGGGAATGATCACTGCATGCCCCTATGTAAAATTTCAGGAAGGATAAGCAGAGATTTCTGACTTCTCTTAGTCTCTGAAATTGTCCCGCTATAGTCAGGATATTTTCTTTTTTTTTAATGTTCAAACGAATAGTACTATAAAGTGAATGAAAGCATGCAGCTAATAGAAATAAGTGTCCGGTAGCTTTATGCTCCCGGAAAGAAAAGTCAGGAATGTATCTAAAAATTGAAATGCAATACAGTAATTATTGATCAGTTAATTTCGTTCTGTGATGATCCAACCAACACGTACCGAACAATGAGCAACAACATTTTCATAGTTATTGTATACTAAAATGCAAAGTATTTGCTCTTCTTGATCGACCAAGGTATGGTCAGAAAAAAAATTACATTTCTCTCAATTCGATAGGTTGATAAGGATATTCCTCTGGATTTCCAATTTCCCCGACTAAAATTAGTTCTGCATTCATCTGCTGTTGCTGATCAAGCTTTACACGATCCAATGCCAAAAATATCCTCAACGCAGGATTTTCAAGGGTTTAATGTTTTTCTTGATCTGGAATAAATCAGATGAACCTCAAGAAGTCAAAGCCATCTTGGGAAGGGAAGTTGAAACATGTGATTATAGACATAATCGTGAGAAAACAGTTGAACAAATTTGCAAGTGAAAATAATCTTTTGTTTACCAATTGATTAAATTTTATTATTTTAATTTGTTGATTTATTTAAAAGTTCATTCCTTTCATTCTAAAATGAAGGGATTAAAAAATGTCATACTAAGACTCAAGTAGAATATATACAGTACACTACTGAGGTGCGGTAGAAATATGCTTTTATCGTAATTCCGTTTCCGCTCTCGATTCATCTCAAAGCGGACACAGTTGAATCAGATTAATTTTCGAAAAAATGAGTCTGATCAAGATTTCCTCCCCGTAGTCGACATATTTGGAGAATCCTCCGTCACACCAGCAACGACCACGAAAACACAAGGCGACTCATCGATCCAGCTCTTCGTGGCGGAAAGCCATCGAAGCGAGTCTTTACGGCGACGGTGCTCAGCAAGGAGAAGCACTGCCGCTAACATCCAACGTCACACCCAACAATAAAAACCCTCAATCGCCATCAGAAAAAGGCAGCATCAGCACCACGTGCAAGCCGAGGTCAGCAGTGTGTCAACCAGCGTCAGACAATCGAGAACTGGCCTCTGACTCCTTTGCCCGGCGACGAATGCCACGACATCAGGATGAAAACAATGACCATCAGCAGCAGTCAAAGCCGAATCGTACTCCAGCACACGACATCAATACACACCACGTAAATCGTAACTCAAAGATTTCCAAGAAAATCGACCCCCGAAGTCGTGCAGAAAGTACTGAACGTGTCCGAAGCATTCCTGTCGTGCATAAACCGATTCGAAGGCGCACGTCGGTGACGATGATGACGACGACGACGAGAGATCTTCATGATGCTGATGACGACGAAGGGCAAGAAGGATTATCATTCGGATCCGGCGATGATGAGGAAACCTCTTTCAGATCCCAACGTGATGATCACGTTCAGCAGCGCGAAAACAACGGAAATTTCTCACAGAAGAATAATAAGTGCTCGCCAGAATTCTCCGACATGACTTCGCGACAGCCAAGTTCTCGCATCATGATGCACAAACATCAACAGGAAATGCAAGAAACTTATTCATCAACTTCCGGGAATAATAAACCATTTCGAAGGCTAGGAAACACTTCATCTTTCTGCTCCTTGGAAGCTTCGGAGCGAAACGAATGCTGGCCCAAGCCATTCGAGGCTAAGTACGCATCCGGAACAGATTCTTTCAGCGATGAAGAATCAACTGCTCCTAAGAAACAACACTTGCCATATGACAACCCAATCAAGACTAGTTTACATGAGACAATTAGATCGAAAACAGGGAAGAACTTCATTCATGACCCTACAACCAGTGACTTTGAAGAAACTGAGCAACATTCATTTCAAGAACGTCGAGGGAGAAATGTGAATCCACAGCGTCCCAAAAAGCTCGATGTGCAATTGAGACGTGAAAGGTCTCCGGACATGTTGAAGCCTTATAGNCATCATCATCATCCATCGTGAAAATTTCTAAAAGATAGTTCGACTATGGCGAGTCATGTGGCACCGAAGAGCATTTTGAAGCGCCGTGACGAGACTGCTAACACTACTGACGATGACTATCAGCAACGAATGATTAACAGGCAATCAGTTTCATGGAAGGACATAGTTGAAACGGAAAGCGAGGTTCGTTTCATTCATCACTGTTGCACGCTTCCGAAAAGTTTTTTTTTTTAGCTTAATTATGTGTCGCTTGATGAGAATATGCATACGGAACATACGAAGACAAGCCATATTTATTAAAGGGAATATCGGGACATTTGTTCCCGTTTTTACATCACGAATTCGGGTATTTCGTCGAAGAACACAGCAAGCTGTCTGAAGATTTGTAAAGTAAAAATTTGGGTTTCTGGGTGTGTCCCATGATGCCTCCAAAATTCAAATTGGAATTTTGTCTACAGCCAATAAGGAAGGATTTGAAACATGCTTACGGAACACGTTTAGAAAGCTGAGAACCTCAACGGTGAAAACGAGAAAGAATCAGATATTAGCCGAATATTTTTGTAAATTAAATTATATGATGACATTTCCATGAAGTAAGACTTTTCGGATGATGACCGAACGGAGGCACGTGTCCTGTATTTTTGTAAAAGATCGAACCCCCAGGCAAGGGCACCGTTAGCCTGGGGAAGGTTACTACTTACCTAACTTAATTCTCTTCACTGCAAATACTGACCCATATCTATGTACCAGGATCCCCCACCCTCAGAGCTTTAGCGGGATCTTGGACTTTTTGGATTCGCTTTTCTCTTTGAGGGGTGGGTTGGGATTTGATTCATTGGGACAGTGAAGAGAATTAAGTTAGGTAAGTAGTAACCTTCCCCAGGCTAACGGNGTAGATATGGGTCAGTATTCGCAGTGAAGAGAATTTAGTTAGGGTGTAGTAACACTGCATGCCCCTATGTAATATTTCAGGAAGGATAAGCAGAGATTTCTGACTTCTCCAGTCTCTGAAATTGTCCTGCTAGTCAGGATATTTTCTTTAAAAAGAAATTTTCAAACGAATAACACTATACACAAGATGAAAACATGCAGCTGATAGAAATAAGTGTCCGGTAGCTTTATGCTCCAGGGAAAAAAGTCAGGAATGTATCTAAAAATTGAAATGCAACAATTATTGATCAGTCAATGACTCAATGTCGTTCTGTGATGATCCCACCAACGCGTACCAAACAATGAGCAACAGAATGTTTATTGTTATACACTACTAAAATGCGAAGTATAAGCACTTCTTGGTCAACCAAGTTAAGGTCAGAAAAAAGTTCCATTTCTCTCAATATGATAAGTTGATAAGGATATCCTCCGGATTTCCAATTTCCCCGACTAAAATTAGTTCTGCATTGATCTGCTAGCTGTTGCTAATCAAGCTTCGCGCAATCTAATGCCAAAAATATCCTCAACGCAGGATTTTCAAGTGTTGATGTTTTTCTTCATGTGAAAATCAGATGAACTTCAAAAAGTTGAAGCCATTTGGGGGAGGAAATTTAAATCATGTGATTATAGACATAATCGTGAGAAAACGCAGTAAAATAAACTTCCAAGTGAAAATAAACCTTTGTTTACTATTTGATTAAATTTTTAAATTTTATTTATTTATTTATTACAAATTGCATTTCTTTAATTCTTGAATGAAGGGATTATAAAATCTCATACGGAAGACTCAAGTTGAATATACTGTACAGTGTATTACTGAGGTGCGGTAGTAATATGCTTTTATCGTAATTCCAGTTCCTCTCGAGGATTCATCTCAAACCGGACTGTGGTTAAATCATATTAATTTGCGAAAAATTCGTTTGTGATCAAGATTTCCTCCCCGTAGTCGACATATTTGGCAAATCCTCAGTCACACCAGCAACGACCACGAAAACACAAGGCGACTCATCGATCCAGCTCTTCGTGGCGGAAAGCCATCGAAGCGAGTCTTTACGGCGACGGTGCTCAGCAAGGAGAAGCACTGCCACTAACATCCAACGTCACACCCAACAATAAAAACCCTCAATCGCCATCAGAAAAAGGCAGCATCAGCACCAGCACGTGCAAACCGAGGTCAGTGTGTCAACCAGCGTCAGACAATCGAGCACTGGCCTCGGACTCCTTTGCCCGGCGACGAATGCCACGACATCAGGATGAAAACAATGACCATCAGCAGCAGTCAAAGCCGAATCCTGCTCCAGAACACGACATCAACACACGCCACGTGAATCGTAACTCGAAGGTTTCCAAGAAAATCGACCCCCGAAGTCGAGCAGAAAGTACTGAACGTGTCCGAAGCATTCCTGTCGTGCATAAACCGATTCGAAGGCGCACGTCGGTGACGACGACGACGAGAGATCTTCATGATGCTGATGACGACGAAGGGCAAGAAGGACATAGTAAGCCTAGGCCGCTACTACTCCTTTGGAGAAAGTCTAGGGTTGCACTACTAGTGCAAGTCGTCGCGCTTTTGTTGCCTTTAAAGAGTGTCTTCTTATTATTCACGAGCGGTCTTAAGAGGCTCATGACTTCGCGACAGCCAAGTTCTCGCATCATGATGCACAAACATCAACAGGAAATGCAAGAAACTTATTCATCAACTTCCGGGAATAATAAACCATTTCGAAGGCTAGGAAATACTTCATCTTTCTGCTCCTTGGAAGCTTCGGAGCGGAACGAATGCTGGCCCAAGCCATTCGAGGCTAAGTACGCATCCGGAACAGATTCTTTCAGCGATGAAGAATCAACTGCTCCTAAGAAACAACACTTGCCATATGACAACCCAATCAAGACTAGTTTACATGAGACAATTAGCTCGAAAACAGGGGAGAAATTCATTCATGACCCCATTACCAGTGACTTTGAAGAAACTGAGCAACATTCATTTCAAGAACGTCGAGGGAGAAATGTGAATCCACAGCGTCCCAAAAAGCTCGATGTGCAATTGAGACGTGAAAGGTCTCCGGACATGTTGAAGCCTCATAGGAAATCAGTAGCTCCAAAGCCTTCTTCGACAAAACTAAGTCAGACTTTCAACAAAGAACATCCATCGGAACGATTCGTAAGAGAATTCCATGATACCTCTTACCCAACATCAGGGCGCGACGAGGCACCACATTTTCCTGAAAAACCTAATCGGAAAAGTCCGCCAGAGAAATTCGCTAGAAAAAGCATTCAGGGATCAGAAGATTCAGGATTCAATAGGAATCAGGAATACCGAGATGCAGATTCTCTACTAGAATATGCGTCAACTCAGAAAAAATCACGCTTGGAAAGGTCTCGAGTTACGGCCACAGTCTCGTCTCATAATCAAAGCACAACGATTAATTCCGCTGAAAATGATGCGTCCGAAGTCCCGTTGCCGCAAAGACTCAAACAAATTCTCAATCCAGATCCAACCTTGAATCCTTTTCGCCCAAAGTTAAACCCTCAAACATCAGTGACACGGGACACCAATAACAAGGGAATCCGGGGACTACATTCTAAAACTTCGATGGAAAGCAACCCTTATCGAGATTCTGATACCGGATTGGCTGAGGAACACAAGGAGGATCCATGTTTGCTGTCGAAAGCTTCTATGAAATTCAAGAGAAATGCCTTTGTCAACGAAGTGGATATTGACTCATATGCAAAGTTTGATGACGAAGACGACAGGGAACTGATATCCAGTGGTTGTCAAAGTCCACCATCTGCGCAAATCTTGAACATTGGCAGGCATATGATCAAACGCCCGCGACCATCTGCCATGAATATACCTAAAACTTCCAGGTATTGCATTCAAGGGGACATTTGTTTTTATGGCTTTGTTTTTCCGAAGGTATCTCTACCAATACAATGCTTCTGAATTTCCTGAAGCGTTGTAAAAAAGACATAAAAACAGATACTCGTACAGTCGTATGTGCGCTAGACTTCAAAGTACAGTTTAAGATTGAAATGTGCTCGATTTATATATTGTTCTGGTAGTGCTGAGCTGAGAAACGCTGAAAAAATCGTTTCTAAGATGTAATAACAGATTTCGGGATCGAACCAGCATATACAAGCGGTTGTTTCATAAGTTTTGAGACTTCTCGACGCGTAGATCCAACGGAGTTTTCAGAATTCCAAAGAAAATTTTCCCTTGCATAGCCCCATCATTTGGTAACACTTAAGCGTTGTTCAACTTACGCTCCGCCAATTTCAATACTTTGTTTCATGCCATAAGTTCAACGATCAAAACAGTGCCGAAAATCGAGTTCCTTCAGTTGATTGAGCTGTTCTTCATTGATTGTGAAAATGATGCTGTACCTATCCTCGAAATCAAACCCTTTCAGATTGTTCTTTACATTCGGGAACAGCCAAAAATCACAGGGCGCCTATAAAATTAACCGAACTCGATTTTCGGCACTTTTCCGATCGTTGGACTTATTGAATGAAAAAAAATCATTAAAAGTGTCTAAGAGTAAGTTGAACAACGTTCAAGTGTTACCAAAGGATGGGGCTAAGCGAGTAATATTTATATTTATTAGAGTATTACTTATTATAGTATGAAGGTATAGCTTGAGGGATCAGAAGATGCTTTCTCACGAGAAATTTTCTCTCGACATTTTCCTGAATATGGTATTGGCCCTATCATGTGTTTATTTCATTATTAGTCGGACATCCGAATTTTCCGCTTTATATAGTCAAATTTCTTTCATTAGCGAGAAATTTTCAAAAATTATTGCCACGATTGCGAATAATAAAAAATTGAACGTTTTTTATGTTAGCTAAATTTAGCTCTCGTGTCACTTACAGTCGTTTACTCTATATAGAGTATATAGGAAGGAAATTGGTGTTAACTTATCACTAGTTTTTTTTATCTGAATAATCCACGAATAAACTCAGCTGGCCACAGTTCCGATATTACTTCAGTGCAAAGATCGAGGCTGTATTATTTTTATTTTTTGAGAGAAAGACTCAAAAAATAAGAGAGACCATGATTTCCGCAGAGGAGATTCGGCAGCGCGTCAACGTGTGCTTGATCGTAGCGAGCCAAGCACCAAAAGCTTTGACGTGTCATTCTGCCAGCATTTGTTGGTGGCCAACGAGCCGCTACCCGAAGATGATGAGATGTCGACAAAAACGGATACGGTGTCGACGTCGAAAAGTGTCGAGATTGGCGAAGAAAATAATAAGCCCGTCGCGAATATTAGGACCAAGGTCGCGACCTGCAGAACGACGTCGAGTGGACCGAGTTGCAGTCGAGGTCAGCAGCCCAGCACCGCCTTTAAGCAGGCGCTTAAAGGGTGAGCTCTCGTTGTTCAGTGGTTCACGTTGCTTAGAGTCCAAAGTAACGCCAAAGAAATTAAAAAACATTTGTATTTTTTGCTCGGGAAATATTTGAAACAAAAATAAGCCTGATCCATTTTTCTTGTCTTCGAGGAAATTTCAGCGAAATGCTTAGCTGTCAGTATTCGTATTTCCGCGGAAGTAAAAGAAGAGGATTTTGGGTAACAACTTTTGCACGCCGGGTTTCAGATTTTGCGCAGGCTGAGTCAAGCGCGTTAATTATTTTGTTATATTGTAAATCTTACAAAAATATAAAATGCCTCTCTGGTTAGCTAAACTTGGACGCGATACATAAAAATCAATTAATAAAATGCATGGATTTTTTTAGCAAGTTGATGACGCTGTTGATACCTCTTGTCAAATTCTTCACCGTGTAGACTCTCGAACTATCTATGAATTAATTGTTAGCTCACATTTTTATATTCTTTGATCAAGCATCAAATTTTTCTTGATTTTCCAAAAAATTGCGATATCAGACAAGTAAACATTTCAGACACTCACAGCATTGCAAACTAAACAGACCTTCAGAACGTAACGATATTATACAGTTGAACCTCTTTAGTTAAATTTTAAGGGCCTTTAAAAAATTAACATGAGATGTTTTGAGGGCTTTTTCAAATGCACATATAGATGTATCCGTCATCAAATGACATCAATATGAATACAATTAGCGACAGCGACGGAATTCTGCTTTTTATGTGCGCAAGTGCACCGAAATCATCTCAATTACATTCATACTTGTTTTTCATATCATTTTCTCTTGCTTTGCCCGAGATTCGAGAAACATTTAATAAGAAGAAAATGTGTGATACGCAAAATTTGTCAATCGAGAGTCATATATAACATGGGTGCGGGTCTCACTTGATGCTGGACTTTTTTTCTGAATTTCAGGCGCCAAAACTGCAGGTTCATATGTACATTACTCAAGGGTGTGTGGTACTGTACTCCAGTATAACATGGTATTGTACAATACTTGCGCTGTTGTTTCCTACTCTCTGAATGCCAAGTTTTGCAGCTATATTTACAGCTCCATTATAGCGATAGGAAGTATTCTGCTTCAAAGTAATTATCGAAAATGATATTTTCAAACATTTTAATAATGTACACGGGATGCCAGCAAATATGTGGAATTCTCTAAAAGATGGGAGGAGCATAACACGAAAATAGCTTCAATAAAAGCGTGTCCGGCATGCACGGATTTGACAGAAGTGAATCGGGTTATTCTTCTCCCCACACAGCAGCAAGCTTGTCGTTCCGCAAATGCGTTTGTGCCAATATTTGCACAGCCCGCAGTTCTCATCTGCGATTATTTATACGTAAACATAGAAACTCGCCAGGTCGGAGGAAGAAAAAAAAAAAAAAAAGAGGAGGGGAGAATCAGCGGTGCGGGGAACTGCGTAGTACCGATTATATTTCCTTTTTCATTTGCTTCGCTCGTTTGCTCGGTTCTTTTTTTTTCTTTTCTCTGTCCTCTTTCTTTTCGCAAATTGTTGCTGCAAAAAAAGAGAAATCATTCGCCTTTCCGCGGATTTCTTCTCTTACTTCAAAGCGAGCTTGATTATCTTTTTCTCCGATGGTCATCAAGTTATGTTTCCCCAGCGAGTACGGGAAATTGAATTATCTGTGAGATCTTTTCACTGTCAGGGATGTTCTGAGAATTGAGGTGGGAAAAAACGATAATTCTGGCTCGTCATACACGACGAAAAAAGAGACAATTCCTCGCTAGGGAAATGTTTTTTTTTAACTTGCTGAGCTTCGATAGTATTTTATTCACTCAGTCTTAATCAACGAAAGTCGACTTTTGATAATTTTCTTTTCTTTTTTTTTGCCTATGAAGTTGGCCTTGGGCTGAGAAAGAGGGGCTTTTCTTTCTCTGGAAGTCTTTCCTTTTAAATTGTTGTGAAAAGGAAGCAGTTCCTCGGCTGAATGATGCATGAAAATAAGTACTCACCATCGCTCACGCGCCTTTCAGCCTTGATTTATGAACTTTGAATGAATTGATAACAATTTGACACGTTCCTTCGCATCCAAGGGCATCCAGCTGATCTTTTCCAGCACGTTATTTCTTTGTTTTTGTTTCTTTAACCAGCAGCAGTTTTGTTTGAAAACATTTACTAAGCGATGCATTTTTTGTTTCATGAACAAAACGACGAAGAAAGCAAGACCGTTACAGAAATCTAAAGATTACTTGGATAGCTTTCTTGTGGAGTCAAAAACTCGAAAAATATGCAGAATCGCTTATTTTCCTTGGTGATTTAATTCAAAACTTGAATTAAATATTCAAAATTTTAGATAATCACATTTTCCAAACATATTGTACTGTACAGTATAATGATCGAAGTAAGATCAGAGATTTACAACCAAGCAGTGCTCAACATGCGCCTCACAAAGCTCCGGGTTGCTTCGGGGACACACACTGGAGAAAATGTCAATAAGAACACGAATCAAGAGGTACAGCAATGTCAACAAAGAACCATGCACCCATGACCAAGTGACTGATGGAGGCGCGAATATACTCGTAAATCGAAAGAACCCTCCAATGTTTCCGAACGCTTAAATTAATTTTTGAGATACCATCAGGATTGGGTAATGGGTCTGTCATAGAAATAAATGCGAAAAAAAAAGATATCTGCCCCAGAGATACAGTTTAAAAAAGAATTCTCGAGCATCTGATTTTGTGAATTATTTTTAGAGGGTACATAAGAGGTTTGTCAAGTTCATAAAGGCAGACTGATCGATGGAAAAACTAATTACAGTACTGAAATTTTTAACTTATCTGATCCTTCTTTTTATTGTTTATCGTGCATTGAAAGTTATTAGATGAGAAATTTGGCTTCATTTAGGTAAATTATTCGATTGACTTTGTTTTATGCAAAATTATTAGAACTATTCAAAGATTTCTGACTGGAGGAATATACTGTGTACCTTGTCCCTTACAGAGAACAAGAAGAAAATCATTTTCATATTTTTCACGAACATTTTTTTCTAGAAGTTCATATTAAAAAGCCTCGTCATTTTGACTAAGGGTCGTTTTAGCAAAAACGTTTTGATTCAGGGAGGTTTAAATTGCATCGGACTTGAGGGAATTAATCCGGGATTAAATGTAATATCGAATTACATACGTTTTCAACTTCCATAAAGGTTCGACTTGGCAAGATCAAACTTTTGTAATACTGTACCTTGAAGACACTTGCTCTTCTTATACACACAGATCCTACGAAAAAAAAGCGAGCTTCGCATTTTGATCTCTTTGATTGTTTCCACCACGAAATTAGAACCCAATTCGAGAGCCGGGCATTCAAGGACACATGACCGAAACCCGAGGCGTCGAACGTGGGAAAACTGATGGCGAGTCGCACCACGAATCCACAACACCAACAAGTTCCTCTTCACGACTCGTCAACGAAACTGCGGCTGGTGCCAGCAAGAGTTCCAAGATCAAATCGACACCCGACGTCGACACGGGCGGAAAAAAGCGTCAGCCGGAGGGAAAAGTTGGCCTGTTGTCCCTCGCGGCTGTTCTGAAGTCTGGGCAGAAAGGCCGCCGTGATGTCGACAGCGACGACGACGACGACGACGCCGCCACAACCGACGACGACGATGACGAAGATTCCCGCTTTTTGCCACGGGTGAGCGAAATGGAGTAAAAGAGTAAAATGGAAATGGTAGGACTTCGAGATCCGAGTCACTTCCACGTGCTGCTGTGATGGTTTTTTATTGTCCCCCCGAGGAGTCATTGCCACGTGCAGCTGAGATGCATCTCTTTGCTATCCTTGTCATTTGATTTTAAAGCAAAGCTTTCCGACCTTTTTGTGTAATTGGACTCTTTTTAAAAGACTGTCTTGTTTGTTTACACAGCTTCTCTTTTCCAGCAAGTCTAAACAAACTCTGCAGGTATGTCAGTGGGCTGAGTTAATATAACAGCATACACAGTATTACTTTACTTATAATGTAGAGTGAACTCCATTATTGTCACCCTTGCTTGGGGCTGCCAAATAATGGCTGGGGATGAATGAATGGTGCTGGTACTAAATACAGCAGGGTTTCCCAACCCATGTCCTGTGGACCAGTGCCAGTCTGCAAAAGTTGTTTTCTGGTCACCGGGAAATTTTCAGCTTAATAAATTCATCAAAAGGATGAGCCATGATTTCTGTTATATTTATCTGAAATTTTGGAAAGACAATATGGCAGTTGAAATTATCTGATGAAAAATAAAAGTTGGCTTTTCTTCTAATAACACCTCAGACAAATTTTTACCTGCTGAAATATATTATTCCAATGTTTCTTTCTAAGAAACCTTTTTTAAAGCTCACCTTTCTAATGCTTTGATGACATTCAACCACAGCTGCTTCATTGGTGCTTAACTTAATTTTTGAAAAAGCAGAAACTTTTTAGATACCTGACATAAAGTCTTTACTCAAAACTTTTTTTATTCTGCAAAGATGTCATGAAACTTTGCCAGTCCACAGCACATCTTTTGGAAATTTGCTGGTCCACGAGCCAAAAAAGGTTGGGGAACACTGGTATACAGTATAGAGCTTCAGTAGAAAGAATAGACTTTTTTCAGTGTAATTTTTTTTGATGAGCTGGATTGGAGCAATGCCATTTCTTTGCTGATTTGAGGGTACATTGTACAGTACTTCATATTCAGCTTAGCATTTTAATCTCATAGTACATTGCTTCAATCTGACCCAGGGGAAATCAATTACAAAAATTTTAAAAAATTCCACTGAGTAAAATGTCTGATTGGGTTTCATGAAGTTTCTTTAGATGCTTTGCCAGTGAAAGAGCTTTTTGAAGATATTTTTATTCTTACTCCATTTGTTCACCCATTTAATGGAAAAGTACTTATTTCACCCCATGCCAATGTGGCACTTTGCAATTTGACCTCCTGTAGTTCTATCTCACAATTCAATGGTTGAATTTTCTGGGAGGTTCACTCACAATTTGACCTCTTCCCCTGAAATTCGACCTACTTCTGCCCCTTTTCGGCTGTTTTTTTGCTGCTCTTACTTATTTTTACACATTGTTTCACAACTCGAGCAGATTAGGGTTGGACTGCAGTGCAGGGTATACCACCTGTGCAGCCAGAGCATTCATTTATTTACAATGTTCGTAAAATTAAGAATCAAATGGCTATAGTCCTCCTCACATATCCACAAGTCTAAAATCTTGGTGATGAAAAACTAACTTTGCTATGTAGCAATTCCTGATTTGAACTCAAGAATAATTGAGGACACCATGAAGTTTATCTTTCATATACTTGGACGAATACACTACCTAAATATTCCAAACTAACTCGACTCACGCGTGCTATCTTCTGAAGTGCTACCACGATTTCATCCACCATTAAGCTTTATTACGCGCATTCAATTCAATCGGGAAGAACTTTCTCCAATCCCCTTAATGCTATTTGCAATGATGGCGAAAATTTCGCGTGGCACGCCGATTCGGCACTTGTTGTTATTCTTGTATGTTTACTTATGCCATTGAAGAGTGG
The DNA here is from genome assembly GCA_905338405.1 of Notodromas monacha. Classification (NCBI taxonomy): domain Eukaryota; kingdom Metazoa; phylum Arthropoda; class Ostracoda; order Podocopida; family Cyprididae; genus Notodromas; species Notodromas monacha. The sequence continues at coordinate 17,088 of CAJPEX010002256.1, forward strand.
GGAAGTAAGTCAGAACAGGAGCAAAGTTGGCGGCACTCAACAGCGAGGTCAGGTGTAAATTTTTACGATGAGCCGCTTGCGTCAGCGTGCTTTAGTCATAATGCTTCCGCCTACGAACATGGATAAAATTGTTTTTCTATTTTTGCTTCTCTGTAGTCTATGCTGGAAGAACTAATGCCGAGTTGAAGCTTGAAATATCTAGATCAAGTCTTTTCGACCTCTGGTGCACGTACAGTACTGCTGAAGGTACATGGGACACTTGCCAGGTTATACACAGAATGGTCCTTGAGGAAAAGATATACGATACTGAGAGTTGATTATGGACTCTTATGTTCACATAAATCAAGTCAAATTATTTACGCCGGAATTCATGGGTACAAGATTTTTTGAAAAAAGTATTGGATATTAAAACAGAATATAAGGTTAACTTGAATGTCCTTGAATTAGGTGAAGGTAGATGATATTTTACAGCGTTGCTTTTCGGGCAAGATTGATAAAACGAAGCATTGTTTTCAGTATTTTAATAAATTTGAATGTTGCAAGTCCTCCAAGTGTTCCTAATCATATAAGAAAAACTGGAAGGCCTTTATGCAGTATAAATTATGGGTTTATACCTTGTGGATGTGTGCAGTTTTCAGGGTTTTATGGGGTACTTCTGACAGCCCCATTCCGTTGAATCGCGGTACTAATGTTCACCCACGAAAATAAATTGTCTTCAAATGGAGGAAATAATCACGCAGTTCTTGGAAGGATTCAATACCTGTTTAAGGAGCGGTCTTGATAAATACCTGTGTTCAAGCTCAAGGCAAAAATTAGGTGACATCACCACGTTCAATTCTAGCACTTAGTAAATTCATATGGAGTTGGACATTTTAGCTAATGATGGATTCAGGGCGTAAAAAAAGTCTGGAATACTGTTTTATGCGAGGTATTTTTCACAAATGGTCACCGCGAAAACTGAAACATCAAAATAAAGTTTGCGTGATCCTGTTTTCTATTTTTTTCATATCCAAGGGTTGGCTGAGAATCATTCAGAAGTTTGATATTTTTGTATTCGAAATTAGTGGAGGAAGATTTGGAAGAACAGCTGTGCCGTCCAATGGTCGCATTCTTCTCCGGAAAATACTATATGTATGTATAACAATAAATTTTCTGCGTTCATTACTGTATTCGATTTTTGAAGAGTTATCCTTCTAAAATGATTCAGGAAGTTCAAAATTCGGTTAGCTTTATTTTTCAAGGTTTTCATTATACCCAAAAATGCAAACAGACATTTTAAGCCAGCATTCAGCTGAAAACTAGTGGTATGTATAGTGTAAGACGCTTTTCTGGTCGTATATGTATCAGAATGAATTAAGGTTTTCAGCATCAATTGAATACTCCTGTGTCCAGAAGTTGATTAAAAGCTAGCTGAGCTTTACATCTAGCAAAAGATTAATTTTCAAAATTAAGAACTTTCGTCGCATTTGAAGATAAGCTGAAGTCTCCGCTTTAAGTTGTACGTTTTTTCCCCCAAGGTTTAACAGTTGAAACTATTGAAATGTAGTATACCAGAGAGGTCGAAAATTTACTTCTCTCAGAAGTGGTAAATTCCTTTTAATGCCACACTGGTGCACGACGGTATATGCTTGATGAAGCAAGAGACATATATAAATTCCAGTCTCTGGCATAGGTCGTGAGGATATGTTGAAAATGCTATTTTCCGTAACCTCGCAGCGAGGTGCGTTGATACCTGCTGTGCATTAAGTAGGAGACTTCGTGAAAACATCTACGGAGTATCTATATATCTTGAAAATTTTCGGTTTTTTTTAAACCCCTGTGAGGGTAAAGTCTTGGTGTGCCCCATTATATTACGCATGAGTTGCTGCAGCAATTCACGCATAATGCGTGAGTGAGTTATTCAGGATGGACACTAAAATGTTGAGGGATGCAAGAATAGTCCGGTTATTGTATGATTCTCTTCCTCCTTTATGATAAAACCAGATTTTAAACACTACGCGGAGAGAAACAAAATGCTCTTAAAATATTGCAATGCCTATGCAGAGGAAAGGTGCAGTTTTGCACAATCGAATTTGCGGTCAAAAACAATTGAAAAAATATTTTTAACAGGTTGTCTGACTTGAAGAAAATATTCCTGACGCTGAAGTGCGAAGCCAGAACAGATTAAACAACCTTGGGTAAATTTACAACAACAAAAGTGTCCGTCTTTTGCATCGTATGGTGTCCTATGAACCAAACTTCTTACAGGTCAAGGAGAACAAATAAGAAACCCGAGATGAGACAATTGTTCAACACTATAGGAACAAAATGGACCAGAAACATGAGCACAAGGGCTCTTTTGTTCTTTAAATACGTGCCATGGAGAATTTTCTGGGTCGACCATCGATTCATTTAAAGTTTAGAAACCGGGTAAAAAGACTTTCAGGCGAGTTCAAGTTAAACTTCGTAAATTCAATTCTTTCTGGAAATGAAACAAAACAAGAAGTTCGCAAAAACATTACATATAAAACCAAGTGTATTCCATTAAACTTCGCGTCTAATCTTTTCATATATATACATAATTTGCTTGTATAAATAGGTCACAAACTTAAATCCCAGGAAAAGCATTGTACATGTTATCGTGATATTTAGCAAAAGCATTAGCAATATCAGATCACGAAAATTCATAGCTAAATCTATATACGATAAAATATGTACGTAAAATTTTTTGGCATTTTGCATGAGTGATAGTTTCACTTACTGGTTTATCAATCACTTTTCGTCCGTAATTCTGCTCATCTGTCTAAAATCTGAAGCTCAAGACTTCTTAGTTTACATATAGCTCTCATTTGAAAAAAAATCATCAATTTTTCATTCCTTCCATCTAAAGAAATATTCTCACGTGCATCCAACACATAATGATAATATAGTATCAGTGCTCTGTGAATAATGCAGTGCTGTGAAAATTGCTGCGCGAGAGTTTTCATAGCAATTGCATTTTGGTGACATTTGACATGCTGCTGAAATATTCGTGTGCCGTTTTGGCTTTGTTTGCAAACTTTGGAGAAGAAATGCCGAATTTGATTTTTGCTTTCAATAGATAATATTTGGTAGTACAAGTTTGAAAGACTCAAGTCTCGGGTTCTGTGTGGAGTCCTGTGGACTTCAGTACCGAGGCCAAGACAAGCGCCTCATTTTATTTTTTTGACCAGCCAGCAAAATGATCATTCCATAGACTGATTTCCATGAGTGAAATTCCTCGCGGAATCCCGTATGATTGTCATAGTCATTCAACTTTAGCACTGCACTTGGAGATGATCACTGGCAAGAAGTCTCGCGGTTTTGGCACAAAAAAAGCATTCATGAACCCTAGCACTTCCAACACATTCATTGTTCTTTTCGCGCACATAATTTTTCCGGGATATTCACTTGTTCCCTCGCCAAGCGTAAAGCACTAAATCCACGGCATCCGTGTTCGCGTGTGTGTTTCACCTTTCCTTCCAGTATATTCGAACTCCAGGCTCTTTATTAATTTTTTTTTCGCACTCGGTTTTATTTTCTGCGAAAGTCGAAGAACACGGCTGATGGTGAAAAATAAGAGGGAGGAAAGGGAGTCTGGTGACGTTGTTATCAGGAAAAGGTGCGACGAGCGAAGCGGTCTGAGAGAGTTGACACAATAAAAGGAAGAATAAATTGTTCAAAAACATTGTGACTGGAACAATATGCTGCTGGTGATCATTCAACCGTCCCACTCGGACGATCACATGAAATATATTTTTCAGGCCCTCGAGTCACGATTTCTAAACTGTCGACTGGCAATGTTTCTTAATTTATTTTTCAATCTCAAGTTCTGGGAGAAGTTCGTAGTTTTATTCTGTATATTTGGCTGGTAAAGCCTGCATTTTCTAAGGTTTTGTTTTTGTTTCGTCAGGTGATAGTGTGTCAGGCTTTTCCCGTGTATAGATAATGACCGGAAGTATTTGAGATTGAGGCGACACCTGCCGGACGCATGAAAAGTCGAAAGCTACTGAATAATAATGTGTATATGCAGTACCTGAGAAGGAAAAATACATTGGTAATCCTTTGGTTCTCATCTGAGTATTTTATGCACAATGTACATACGTTTTCCGTGTCACGAAAGACCTGTTCCAAGACTATTGAAGTATCTTGTGAGAGTCCAGGAAATTTTATTTTATTCATTTTTATTTCTTTCTTTTTTTCTTAGAGCTTATATCAAACGCCAGGAAAACCCCGTTCATGAAAAGGCTAATCCGTCAATTGAGGTTCAAAACGTGATAGTCCTAATTTTCAGAGACGCCTGAACTCAGCAACAAGTTTATGAAATGAATTTGAGAAAGAAGCAACGAAGTTCGGAAATATGCTCCGAAAGATGATTAAACTTAATTTTTTGAAACGTTTGCCGAGAGAAAACAAATCTGTTCAGCGGAGGCTTAAAACGAAACATCAAAAAAAGTCCGAAAATAAACTCTAATAATAAAAATTTATTTCATTATTTTCAAGCCCTGGAATTATAGCATTACGAAACTAAAATAATTATCCTGGATATTAGTAGAAATATTTTTGTGGACGGGATAGAACCTCTTTTCGTGAAACGAGAGGATGTTTGTTTGATAACTCGGCAATCCGAAAATCAATATTTAATATTCCGGAGATCATTATTTGTACATCAAGGGCTGTTAATTCGTAATAAGGCATCAGCATCGAAGCAATATTTTTCCTCCAAGGTAATTTTTCTCATTCATGTGATACATCAACATACAGAACTAAATACTGCAATTAGGACTGTTCATTATTCACGAACCAGCTGCATCGGAACTTTTTTCCCTTCGTCCTCGTATCACCGAGAACCAAAAATGAGTGGAAATCAAACGATCCAAATGATTCTTGCTAAACTGCTCGAGGCTTGTACATTGAATCAATGAATTCCTATAAGCATATTTGTGCTGTTGATGGTTAACTGTCCAGTAATCACGTTCCATTAACTTCACATGAATAAATGTCAATCCACAGTGTACTAGAAAAAAAAAAGCACTCGAACCGTCTTGTTTAGCGAACGGGTAGTAGTGAAAGAATGAGAACCGTTGGCCTCAAGAGCCTCGAGCTCCGAGAAAACGAATGGAAATAATGGCGAGAAGCCGGCTGCTGCCTGAGAATTCATAACACACGAGAAAAGAAGAAATCCGGTTCACCAAGTTCCGATCTCAGGTTTGTTGGCTCAAGGTGCGGCTCCATAACGTTTTGTGATCCTGTTGGGCACCCAGTAAATGATGAATTCATGCACGTAATGTTGTACTGTAGCACTGATGAGATCCCTTCGAAGACCTGAATACTATGCTCTGTGCTGCAAGCATGCTGAATATATTGAATCGAAAAATCATTTTTCTGACTTGACTGAACTCTGAAAATTTTCAAAGTGTGAGTTTTTTTTTTAGAATCGGTCGCGATATTCACAATTTTCATCTTGTACAGATTCTTTTGGAATCAAAAGTCGGAATTCATTTTAGAGAAAAATATACCCTGAGCAACTTATTGATAATAACTGTTCAAATGCTTATATTTATATACAGGTACTGTATTGCCTTATTGACCCTTGTAAGATTTGTTGAAGATGAATTGATTTATTATTATTCATACTTTTTTTTCTTTTGTTGCGTTGTAGAACTGCAAAAGGCTTTCTCAGAATTGCGTTTGCTGTTAATCTTCAGGTTTCTTGTTTAATAAATATTCTAGCACAGTTTTGAGCAGCATGCTAATTATTTATAAGGAATTGTGATAAATCATTTTCTCCCTTGAGCTATTACAATTACGTTTACGGTTAATTTATTTGACAGAATCTCAGACTATCATTTTATTCCGTCATTGCCCATTAATCTCATCAATAGTTGTTACTTTGCTCTCAATAAGTAACACTATTTTTAGTTTTCGAAGTCAATCATTATTTTCCGTGCAATAAATGATACGATCCTGCAAGGATTAAAATTTCCATTTAATTTATAAATACAGGAAAGATGCCGTACATCAGGACATGCGATCATTATTAATACTGTTTTGGAAATGAAGAATTATGAGAGTGAAAAATATCTGTTGATGTAATAATAGTCGGACTCAAACATTAATTTCAATAAATCTTAGCTGGAAAAGAGCTTACATGCAATTTACGATATTTCAATCAAACGGAGTCACAATAACGAACACTTGAGGAATTTGCCATAATTGAACTAATTTATAAGCAACTGAAATAAATTACGAAATGAGTACCTCTGATAAATGGTCTGAAAATCCAGGTAATTGGCAATAACCAATTATTGAATCAACTGGGAGTGCTTGAGACCAATTTGAATACTTATCGTACTGCTAGCAATAAACGCATTTCTGCTCGCAAAAGTTTTAGTTTGATCTCTTCTTGATGTATTTAATTTATAATTCCGTTTCCTGGATTAAATTAAAAAAAAATATTCATCTTCTAATCAGATGGAAGACGGAGTTTTTTCAGTCCCTCGTGTTGCCCGTTCTGTTCCTTAAAACCTGCTTCTGATATTTCTGAAACTACGCCGGTAAAGAGTGTTGAATTTGTAAGGCATTAATGACTGGAGTCCGCTTATAATAGTTAATTAACAAAAACGTTTAAAATAAATATTGAACCCTCCTTTGCGGAATGAGGGTTTTTAAAAGCAGGTGCGAGTTGTTCCGCGTTGAGGACGAGAATTCTTGGCTTCTTTCCACGAAAATTTCAGGAAAACTAGTCGTTTTTTTTTACCAAACCGAATCTTGGCATCCTGGTCTGGGTACTGAAGTCTGCGATGCGCATCTGGTCTAATTATGAGCCTCGTCACTCAATCCCCGGGTTCTTGTTGAGCCTTAAGCTTCCGAATCGACGCATTTCCTATCTTCTTTTTTCTCCCCTATGTTCCAACTTCCAAGTGATGAAGTTTGTTTCTCAACTTGAACAGACTGATTTCTTGGAACGTTTTGGCCGTTTCTTGGGGTATTCATGCGTCATTTCTTCCGCGAAAATCGCCTTACTTCGATTTGAGGGTTACAGGAAAATGATAAAAATCATTCAACCGCTATTAATTATATGCTGGGAAGAATATAGTCAACCTCTCAGTTGAACATTGTGCAAAATATTCGCAATCAAAACCCGCAGTTTTTTTTTTTTTTACCAAGAAAACGATTGTCCACGTTCTTCGTTTACCAAAGTTTACTAGAGTGAAGTACCTGTACTGTACGATTTATGAAGGACTAAAGGAAGCTGGTCTGGTTACTAAAAAAAAATGAAACTAATGCATTCCGATGGAGGAATTCTCGGAGGTCTCCGTTGCCATTCATAAAAAATAATTTGCGACGACGCAGTACGCTAATGTGAGCTCTTCGAAAATCCAAATTGATGACCCAGCATTTGTCCTCTTCTGTTAACGTCTATGCAGTTCGGGTCGTCGGGCAACGATTTCGGACGAGGTCAAACATGTGGGCGGCTGGGATGTTCAATGGCCAGAGAAAACAGTTGGAACTCGTTCAATCCCGTGGTATTCTTGTGTGGAATATTTGCGATTCTACCTCCGCAGCCAGAGTTGACAGCTTGAGATGGAAATCCAGCAAAAAATATCCCTGGCAGCCTCTTGATATTATTATTTCTCTGAAGTGAAATGCTTGTCATATATATATTTGCTTACTTATATGCAGGCTGGTGTCAGTGAAGATGAAACCTCTGTGTCTTGACTGCGATAGACGAATAAAAGTCAACTCTGAAGCGTCACAATTTTTATTTCAGCGATGGAATACAATTGAGCTTCTTGTCTTGAATCTCTCTATAAGTCGAATAATATGGCTTATGTCAAATTTTTTGAGTCCCTGTCTGAATTCACTTGAAAAAACAATTGAATAATTACCTCCCAAACTTTGTCAACCCCCTTCAAACTCCAAAATTCAAATTTTCTTGAGGTCTTTTGGCTATCGCACAGGAATGAGAAAGCAATAAAATTGTCGATTGATGTGTTTTGAACGGAAATAAGACTATGACCCCTTGATAAGTTCAGCATCCTGTCAGCTCATTCAAGAAGCAATTTAAGGCTAAATATATCACCAATTACAATTATATATGCAATTCTTCTTTCTCTTCCCCGACAAAAATGCTTGCTCCCAAGTCAAATTATTTTTCTAGTCCCTTGAAGTTTGACTTAATGAGGTTCTTTTGCTATATTTTGTGGACCAGAAGAAAATCAACGTTGTAGGTTGGAATCGTTGAATTGTTCTGGACATTTAAATGCCATTTTTCTCGATATTTTTTTTTTTTTTTTTTACATACGGGTTCCACATGAGCTCAATTCTTGTGTCGATCAGCTTTTGTTTTTTGATTTCACTCCATTTGGGATAAGTTGCCGCGATTTCTTCCCTGGATGTCATTGAATTTCATTCAATATATCACATTGCTGCTGGAGTTGCGTCGTTCTGGTTTTCCGATGCTATTGATTCAGGTATCTCCGTCGTTGTCGTTGAATTTATTGGTATCGATTCTCTCGTGTATTCCTGCGTTGTTGAATTCGTTGACATTGACATCGATTTACTTTCGAGTTTCCCGAAAGTTGAGCTTTCCGTTGAAGTGGCTGAAGATGTCGCACGTGTCACCGTGGTAGACTTCGTATTCATTTTGGCTTTGTTGCAGCCGTACGCTACTCGAATCTTCTCGATGTCATTCGTAGTCAAGTCTATTCTTTGACCTATTTTGTGCTTAATCAAACTGTGTTTATTCTGGGTGATGGGCTCGATACTTTGATTTCCTTTCACCTTTTGACGTGAGCGTGGCCACAGTGGATAATGCATGATGCTGTAGAAGTCGTAGGGACCGTGTACAGGGTAGAGTTTCGCTGGAAGTTTCTTGAATTGGAGACGTTTTCCTGAAAAAATTGGAAACGCATTTTTCAAACAGGTATCCAAAAAATAAATCCAATTTTTTGCAAACATTTGAATCTCTTTGATCGATCGAAAAACATGTTGTCTTTTTTCCTCGAAATATAAATCGTCATATTTCAGCGCGGATGAAGTCGAACTTGGCACTTGATTGTACGAGGTTCAGCCGCGAGTGCTGGAAAATGAACCGCTGAGCAAAATGATTTTTATTTTTTTTCACCCTGTATATGTTAAACACGACATTGGAGGATGGAGAAGTTATCTTTATTTTTAAATTCTTTCCACGAGCAAAGGTCACGATAAGAGAGCTGTGTTATTTTGACATTGGACGGCAAGTTCATTATGGAACGTGGAGCCTGCGTGGGTGAACTGGAGAGGTGATGTGCAAAACTTTCTGTCATTCATGCTGACAGACGTATGTTAGGTTCCTCCGTGTATTTTTCCATTTGCTGGTTCAGCAGTGGAAAAGTGCAGTGAGTGTCCAGTGACTCGAGGAAATATTTTTCAGTATGTCGAGTGAAATCTGATATGGTGCCTTTCAGGCAGCGCTTTTGTGTTCGTTAATGTATAGAAACCTCGGCGCAGTTATTGTGTTCGAGTGAACCGACCTACACCAGCTGTAAAAAACTTTCATATGAAATAAAATGTAATATTTTTATTTCAATGGATACTGGTATGGTTTTAGCTTGTGTCCGTGTTAATGAACTGCGAATTGAATTACTTTAATTTGTGATTTTTGGAATATGGATGAAGCAGTGGTTCGTAAATATTGGGGGATGTGGGGGTCGAGCAGGAGTTGAGTAGATTTATGCCTCTGTTTTATCGACACTCATCCCACCTTACGATTCTTCAAGTTGTTTGCACTTTTACTTTTAAACTAGGTGTCGCTCGTATCTCATCGCGAGGTGTAGTCTCACGCCCGTCTAAGCATAATTTCAATCTGTTCGTATAAATTGTACTTCAAGTACACTTCATCACGTAATCGCTGTACAGAATTTACTCTTATACTTGGCAAAAAATTTCCCAATTGAATTTTTTTCGAAAAACTGATGAATTGCGCGATTGATTTGCGGTCTAGATGTAAAAAAGCTATGGCGGATGGGTGCATCGCATTTTGGGACTGCTCTTGAACCTATTATGAAGTAAACATTAAAAAAAAGAGATTCTGCAAGAATCTATATACAGTATTTTGATTCTTAGTTCAGCTTTTTTGGCACTCAGAACATGAACTGCAATCTGTCTCGTCTGTGAAAAGTTTAAAAATATTTCATGAATATAACTTAATTATCATGCATGATGTGTATGGCTTTAAATGTTAGACCAGGCAGACACTTGGTCAACCAGACAATTATTTTCCATAAAAAAATGTATCAATGTTGGTCTCCTTTTTCTGGCAAATGCCTCATAATTTGAACTATTTTTTAACCTTGCTTGTACTGTATACATTACCTTCAGGAACATTTGACCAAATGATCTTGATGAAATTGTCCCTGTCGTGTCTCGCGTGTTCATGTCCAAATCCCAGTCCATGCAAGACTTCGTGAAGCAGAACGCCCTGCTTGAAGCAGCGTTTTTTGCCCAGATAAATCATAGTGGGTTTTCCAGGACGAGGATCGTACCCAAAGGTAGACCCACAAGAGCCCTTTTCTCTAGGATAAATTATGAAGAATTATTTATGGTGTCGAAACGATGAGTTGATATCTCCGTTGACATCATTGCATTTTTTTTAGAACGCGGTTATGTGCTCACTTCGGCTTGATGAACCATAGGAACTTGACCTCGTTCGACCTCTTGACGAATGTCAGACAGCTCACACCCTTAATCCTATCCAATACTTTGAAAATAGATGCCGCTTCCTGTCCGCCTGTCAAATCAAAATCCGATGAATTCGATGCATGATTAACAAAACTAATTTTTCAACTCCTTCATTATTCACTGGACCTACGCTCATTTTCTATAAAAAAAATTCTGCAGTATTGGCTGGGTTTTTTTCTTGTGAAACCAGTGTGCAATATTTATTTTAGTTGCAGTTGCTGTGGAAATTTTGAATTTCATTATTTCCGTCGATGATCAGGGAAACCGAATGATTCGTAAGAAATTATTGTTCTCAACGGATAAATATTCAACTTTCAAAAAACTTCTAACCAATGGAAAACTGAAAGTATTGTACAATATTTTGAATTGTGTCGTTTGATTGATTTTTTTTATAAAGTAGGAATACGAGGTTCCCCGAAACGTTTTGGCTTTTCCTTGGATCTTGCGAATTATCGTCCTGAAGAGATTGAAAAAACGTTGAGTTTTGGACTCAATTCCACAGTTTTAATGCATGATAACCATGGATATTCAAAGAAAATCACCCCTGAAATGAAGTTGCTTTCATGAAGGCTTTATAATTACTGTACTCTTCTGTATATACTCGTAAACGAGCTCTTTCCGACATGTCTTTTTTTCAGATTCCGTTGTCTGTTGGCACGTTATTGAGATATAAATAATAATTTTTAAGCTATGTATCGTTATGTTAGTCAAGTTAATTCCCTTCTGTTAATACTAGTGAGTGACGGTTTGTTGCAAAAAATACTGAAAATGAAAACGGAATTGTGTTGACAGGACGATTCCGAAAGCTTGCGATGCATAAAAAGCAAAACTCTTACTGATGTTATCGTCCAACCGGAAAGGGATGACACGAGTCGGCCAAAAATGCCCATGATCCCCAACTATTTCCCAAATTCCCGGAAGTTCCTGGTTGGGACGAAATTAGATTACTTCATTTACTAATCACTCTAATAGGAACAAATTTATTATATACCGGTTCATGAGCGAATGCTCCGTTTCCTGCCAAAAACAATCCACTTGCGAACAAAATGCCAGCCGTGCTGAAATGTGAGAGCGACATTCAAACACAATTTTTCATCAGAAGAATCGTCTCCACTGACGGAAAGCATCCACTGCTTGTCTTGAGCCGAACTCAGGTGTATTTATTTATCTGTGGCCTATAAAACTTTAAAAGTGCTTCCGACTTTCTCGTGATGTTCAGAACGAGTGATGAAAAAGTCGATCGATATTAACCAGGTTGATCGATTTATTGGGTGAAAACACAATCCTTTAGCAAAAAAAAATTCAATTCATATTCGTTTGAAATATTGTTCATCGATCGTGATGAGCTGGTACCACGACGCTACGGGTTTTATTCCTTATTGAGGTGAATCATACGAGTCGCAACTTTGTGATATGTATTTTTATATGGAAGATGGAGTTTACTCAAAATTTTTTATCGATATGAATTGCATAAATCATTCCAGTTGAGAGTCAGCACGATTTTTCTTCAGTTCTGAGTCAATCATGAAAAAAAACTTGATCATGTTCATTATCATCATGCGCAATATTAGATGATTATTGCTGTGCGTAATTTTACTTGTTTAGTATTTTTCACACTTGAGTGGATCTGTAGTGTGAAATCGTCGGGTGGTTTGATTGATTTTTTTATTCGAAATAAAGTAGGAATACGAGGATTCCTCGAAACTTTTTGGTTTTTCCTTGGATCTTGTGAATTATCGTCCTGAAGAGATTGAAAAAAACGTTATTTCAACGTTTCCTTCTGTTCTAGAGGCTATTTCATCAATTTTTCCAGGGTTTTAAACTCAGATGAGGCATAAAATCCGTGAGACATCATTAAGATACTCAGTGAAAAAGGACAATAAGAAGTAGGTGTGTTCCTTCGAAAACTCTGAGGCTTCTGACCGTATTTTGAAGTAGAAGTGCTTTGAAATTAAGTTTTCCAAGATCAAATTGGAACTTACGAAGCTCTTACGATCATACAGTAGTTCAATTATTTTAAAACACAGATATGATTAATACTGTAGAAGTTGCTGTGGCTCAGCACATGAAACAATGCTTGTACACGTTATTAAACCGACACTAGGAACATTCCCCTCTAAAATGCAATACATTTTTCATAAACACCCCGATAAAATTGTAGTGAAAAAAATTTCTGGGCTCACGCTTGCAAATGCTAATTTTTTTTCGATTTCAACCCTTCACGAGAGAAGTTCATTGTTTTTTTTTTTAGCATGTAATCAGAAAATATTCTCGTGTTCCCTCGAAATGATTTTGATTCTTCATGCATGTAATCTGTGGGGATTTGATTTGCTTCATGGCAAAACATTTTTTAAAGAATCGTAATTTGTGTTCAGCATCACTGATACGTTTCTGTCCGAGAATAGTTCGTGCCTGTAATCAATCTAAGGCTGAAGAGAAAATAATTTTGGACCCACTTAATGTCAAAATGAGTCAAAATCCCATCGTTCAACCGTGACACTCGTTTCTTCTTGAAGGAATGTACTGTCTACTCTACATGCGTTAATTAAGAGGCATCCTCACGACGTCACTTATACGAAAACATTTGTTCTGAACCATGAAGCATCGTGGAGCCGATCGGAAGAAATATTTTACCGCTTCCTGCATGAAACACGTTGTCCTTGTCTTTCGTAATTAATAGGAATTTTTTCGGAATGAACCTACAGCTTCTGTACATATAGATTTATTAAATTAAACCGGTATGCTTCGTTCATAAAACATATATATTTTTCCCTTGAATGATGAACTTCCGTAACCTACACAGAAAAAGAAATCAACATAAGCATGACGTATTATGACCATCCCAGTTTTGTTGTCGGTTGCATTTCCAACTTTAAAATGCTGCTTGAAAAAGTTCTCGGTGTTCACGCAGCAGGAAATTAGTCAGTGTCACTCCTTCCAAAATGCAAATGGATTCGGCAGTAAAATCATTTTCCACCTGCCTTAGACGTGCAATCGCAGCTATTTCCTGAGCCCATCTTCCGACTATTTTTTTCTAAAATCCCCAGCTTCGTAACTATCCTCTATCGAATTTTAAAAATGCTTGGCAGTCATCAATTTCGAGGCAGTCGGCTGCACAGGATAAAATGCATGTGTTTAATATATGCAGAGGAAGCATGAGGCGGAAGAAATTGAGCCACGAATATAAAACCGGAAAGAATGCTAATGATGGGCTCTGTGCAGCAGCTTGGTAAATATTCGTCCAATCCCAAGGTTGGGATTTCTTCTCTATTTTCTAATTTTTTTGTAGGGGCTCGTCACTGTGAGAATGGAATCGATCCCACTCCCAGATAAAAAATAATAAATTTATGGCCTTCAGCACGACTTTTTCTCAGTAAAATACTTTTTCACAAGCATGCTCGAAAAATACGAATGTTTTTTTACGCCAATAAATAAAACATATACATAACGTGCGTGCAGTTGTGTACTTTTTCTTTTAGAGACCTTATGACAATTAGGAAGATAATTACTTGTGAATGAATGAACAGAAAGCTTTATTTTCTGCTTTTCAGCATTCAAAGTTCAATCAACATTTTTGCATCCAAACCCCCTCCCCACCCAACCCAAATCCATTCAAAGGCATTCAATCACTTATTCAGAATGGGAAACAGAGAAAAAAAGCTATACTGTATAATGGATACCAAAATACAAGAAAATACATTCCACAATGTACAACTGCACAACTGATGTGTTTGCGTACACCCCTTCTTTACCTGACATTGAAAACTAAATATCAGTAATAAGAATTGCAGCATAAGCCGGAATTATCACAATTGCAGCAGTTACTGAACCCAATTTAAAGCACAAGGTCTTCAGCTTTTTCCCAGATAAGGTTTAGTTGAATGAACAATTTAGAGAGAATCTTTGATAATAAATCAGATAAGGACAACAGTTTATCTTGATCCTCTATGATTTCAGAAAGGGTCTCTTGATTGAATTCCAATTAATTACCTATAAATCTGACATTTGTTCAGCATTTTTAGAAAATGGACGGCATTTGGTCACCCTCCAGGATGAGATTTTTTTTTATTTCAACATTCAAATTTTTAGTGGAAAGAAAGCAGTAAATGGGAGATGATCAGCTGTGGACCTTTACTCTGAACTCAGTACTGTACTTACTCAAGTACCACCTCCTTTCAAATAAATTTCCCGCTCCTTTTTTTTTTGGAAATATTCCCAAGTAAGACACTAAACTTACTTTTGAGTTGATGAAAATCGGTGTCTTGCGAGTACATTATTAAAACTACAAAGAATATTTGAATTTAGACCTAGATTTAACCTAAATTTGATTTATATAGTCAATAATTTTCATTTTATATCATCATTGGCTTTATTTCAGTTGCATTGATTCGTTTGACTGGATTTAGCTGTGAAAATTTTGCTGAAGATTTAAAATTTACCCAAAGTTATTCAATTATGACGCGTGCCTATTAAATTTTTTTTAAATCATAATTTTGGAAAAAATGTGTGTGTTACTTGAGTGAATATGGTACTAGCATTTTTTCAGTTTCAGGAGTGTATTAACCGGTCATAATTTTACCAGCCTTTCTTTGCAGCACTTCATGTTCATTCAGTTTCTTGCAATCAAATCAGTTTACTGCCTTTAGAACTAGCTTGAAAACTCCGTGATCGCAGATGCAATTTCCGGCTCAGTCATCACT
Source organism: Notodromas monacha (assembly GCA_905338405.1). Lineage (NCBI taxonomy): Eukaryota > Metazoa > Arthropoda > Ostracoda > Podocopida > Cyprididae > Notodromas > Notodromas monacha. Next base: position 32,510 of record CAJPEX010002256.1, read on the forward strand.
GTCAGCTGCAAACTGAACATTTGTCAGGAGGGTACATACAGTATATGCTGTTATCCATTCAGAATGCAAATACGGCTTTGATTACTCTATGCTTGAAGGAACATAATCTGAGACTCAACGTCGCTCGACAAGATCCGTTTATTTTTACAATCCTCGCGGTGTCGTATATACAGTATATATACTGCTGCGCGTTCTTCGCACTTCGAATTTCCCGTGAAGCTTATCAGAGCCGCCCAGGCAGAAAAGTGGTCTTCGAAACGCCCCGGACACTCGGAATCCTTCTACACATATGCGTGCTTCGTCTTTATCCCGCTTCCCTATTCGATGGGTTTTTGTCGACACCCAGTTCGACATGTGGCGCAGTTACAGCGTAAGAGCAGACCCGAGATTACAGCCTCGCGCGCTGTTGTGTGGAGTTTGTGCCGTCGCTATATAGCCCAGCGTTTGTCAAGGTATGAAATTGGTGATGAATTTGTGCCCAAGGAGTCGGAGGATATTTAAAATAACAAGAAGATTGTATTTTTTTTATTGAGGGATTCGGAAGCGATGAAGTATTTCAAAATATATCTCGGATTGTATTTTTGCGGGAGAAAATTTTCCGCGACCTACTTTTTTCTTTTGGTGGAATGGCAATGAATAGAAGCTTTTTTTCTACTCGCCCAAAGTAGATAAAAATTTAGTTGCTACATGTGACAATTCGTGACTTTGAGCAATTTTACTCGGACTGTGATACTACTTGGGCTGTTGTGCGAGTGTTTAAAAGGTCCTAAAAGTTTGTAAAAAAAAGAATAAATTTACTGCCTCCCATCTAATCAATATGAAATTCCAAATCGGAGTGAGATGTGACTGTGATCTTATACTAACTCTTCTTTCTCTCGATTGCTCTGAGTTCTAATGACAGATAAATTCCTGCTGGATTTGATTCCAGTGCACATGCAAAATCTTTTTCAAACTCATGAAGAGGGTTGACTTTGAGACTTTTTAAGTTAGACAAACCGGCATTTTTGCTTGGGGAAAAGTCAAGAATTACATTAAGGTAAAGTTGGTGATATTCTGGATCTGAAAATGCAGGATAAAAAGGTTGAAATTATGCTGAATTCCGAGGCAAGAGTACATATTTCCAATTACTCAATCACTTCCAACTGAAAATAATCAGGTTGCATTTTTATTGCTCTTCTCCTTTGTGGGGTCCCAAAATAACAGACGAAGGGCCTCCAGAAATTGAAGGTGCAGTAGTATAAGGGTTTGGTGGGGAAAAGCCTCGAATTTGAATAGGTGTTCATTAGATTACCGTATTTCTTATTTAGATTGTGACTAAATTTTGAAAAATGGAGGTTTAATAACTTAGAAAGCTTATAGGTAATAAAGTTCAAGTGCAAAACAAAACTTGACAAATTTTCGTTACGAAGCTGTTTAATCCCACTGTAGATATCAAAATGTGTTTGGATACGATGAAATAAGAATCTCTTTGAGCTATCCTGGTTAAAAATAGTGAATGCTTGTCACACCAATGCAACTCATGGAGCTGAACATGGTTATGAAAAATGTTCGAAATAGCAGTTTTCAGGTGCAAAAAGTTTTTAAAATCTATGCCAGCCCACTCGTGAGGGCCGCTGAATTGAGCGATTTTTCGTATAACAGACATTGAAATTAGCAGCAAAAGCAAAAAGAAAATGTTCTATAGTTTACCATGCATGAAGCTTCTTCGATATTTTCTGACGAGCTTTATTCCTTACTTTGAAAGCGGTTTCTTTGACAGTGAGCTGAAATTGAACCTTAAATACTTTCAGTGGAAGTTTTTTCTCTTTCATGAGGATATTGCCATTTGACAATATTTTTACGCAAGAAAATTTGAATTTTGTCTTCACAGCACCACCAAAGAGAGAGTCTTCGTTGTCGAAATCGTTGAAGGGCTTGAAAGAGCGATCACTTTACCGACAATTGTCGATGCCAATGTTTTCATCTGTGCCAAAGAAATCTGAGCCAAAAACCGAAGCACCCACCACGGGAACCCCGTTGTTGAGAATGAAAGAAGAGGAAAGCCAGCACTTCAAGTTTTAAATTCGGGGGCTTTTTAAATTATGTTGCAAAATTTGCTTCGTCAGCAGTGATAGGAATTCGATGTACGTATTTGCTTTGCTTGAATGCTTGGCAATTATATACACCAACGCCCTTTTGTAAAAACGAATTGTGCCTTCTTTTTCTTTCTTTTTTTCTGAGCCTTTAAAAGGGATGCCAGTTCTTTAACTGGTGAGATCCTGTGATTGTTTATTATTATTCCAGCCACTTTAAAGTTTTGAATATTTGCAGAGATGCTGGTTCAGACCTGGAAGGTTTTTTTCGCCGACTTATTGTCTTCAGGTTTTTTTTTCCGAATTTGAAAATGAGTCCAAGTGCATTCTTAAGTTTCGTAATGGGTTTTAATGTCGACTTCAACATTGTTTTTTCTGCTTTCTGCATGAGAAAGAAATTCGATTCCGCGGTGATTTTTTTCCCTAGTCCGCTGACTATTTCAAGACCTCGAGGAATGGTTCGTATCACGTTTATCTCATAATCTTCCGAGTTCTTCAAAAAGTGGCTTCCACGATGATTTGTCCCTGAAGAAAACTGGTGGCTTGCCAACAGGAGCTTCCACAATGATGAAACCGCCGCCTTTGTGGACTTTTTCAGGATTCCAGATGTGCCGCCACTCGTCTGGCGGCAAATAGACTTCCCAAGTCGCCTATAATATTTCAAAATTATTTCGGGAATTTTTAACAATGATTTCAGTGTTCCTGTTTCTGCCAACAGCAATATTCAACAGTACAAGCTACCTTAAAAAATTGAGAACTTCTCAGCCATTCCGTTAAAGGCTAAGAATTGCGTCTTTTATATTTGAATGATCGTCCGCTTCTATTTTTATTGAAATTGTATCAAAGCCATGCCTAAAAGTTTTATTTCGACTTCTCGAATTTTCATCATTCGAATTTAAATCGCTGCTCTTTTCTTTAGTTATTTTCTCATATCAGAGCTTCCTACAAATTGTGCTCACGCGATATAAATAAAATTACATCTTTTACATTTCAGATTAAAATATTTTCTGAACAGCTGTTTTCAAGTTCAAAAATTTTTTTCTCACAAAACTTGCGGTCTATATCTTTCCTCTGATAAAACAGGTGAATTCTATATTAATATACTGTACATGGTTGATTAACAGAATATCACATGTTTTTAGTTCGTCAGTAATAACTTCGTACAGCTGAGCTGCTGCTTACTCGTTCAGAGATGATCTCGTCACATCAGAAGAGACAACTTGTTTATCGAAAATTTACCTGTCAGTAAAATTACATAAGGAAGATTCCAATTCAAAACTCACGGCGTCTTTTTGAAGGACAGGAGCAACAAGCAAATCAGGTCCGAGTAGGTACTGGTATTGCTGTTCGTAGGCAATAGGGTCGTCTTCGTATTCGAAGAAAAGCGGTCTCATGACGGGATAACCTGATACGATGGACAATATTTCTCAAGTCACTGTCAAAATACATAAAGCCAAAATTCTATCCCGTTCATTAAAAACTAACCTTTGCTGAAACTGTCACTGAGAACCGCCTTTGTGTACGGGGACAAAGTGACGTACAGATTCACGAGCCGTGCGAACCCAGACAGAATCGCAGGATCCGAATAAATTTGCTCATTGGCTTCTGGACTGCTACCTAAATAAAATACATTTGCAAAAAATATATATTTCAAGGGAGTTTCTGCAGATTCCGGCGAGTCGCCAAAACATTTACACACGCAAGGCAGGTGGATAAATCCATTGGGGTCGATTTCCATCTATATTAATTTGCTGCTTATCAAAATTTTCTTCGCCTTTCCTTCGACTGATCACATCTCAGAATTTCGCTGAGTTCTTGGAAAAAAAATTGGATAACATTGAATTATGTAATCTCTATGAGGATGATCAGGGAAAACTTCCTTAAAAAATTCGCATCTTTGAGATATTTTCCCCCAGGAATCTTCCCACATTTGGCTGCTTTTCAAAAATTTTACGATATACTGTAATCTATAATTTGTTCCTGAAACAGCTGCAATCAGCGAGAAAAAGGATAAATTTCTTCGTGCACTACGAAAATTGCAAATGTAACGATTTCAGACCGACATATCTACAAAAAATAAACCGCTTCCCTGAGACTTGAATATTGTATTCAAGATTTCGAATATTATTTCATTGATTCTTGCGGCTTTTTTTCTTTGCAAAATGGAAGAATTTTAAATCAATGTATACAGGTGATGTATTATTTGAGCAAAATCGAAATCCCATTCAACTATACAATGACGATGTTTTGCTGATTCGCCAGGCTTCTACGACGAGATGTCTCGCACATAGAATGCAGTAACAGAATCTCCCTAACAGATTAAAAAATTGACCAAAAAAACAAAATTGAAAAGAAATTCGGGTTTTCAACCTTCGTGGGTTCTCATGACCGGTGAAAACACGGCGTGTTCGGCCCAGCGCATCAGTAATTCGGTGTCCCTTTGCAAGGCGATGAAAAAGGAGGTGTAACCTCCGATGTCAGAATGGGTTCTGGTCAATCCACTGACGGCTCCCGACAATGCTAAAAATGTGTTTTTAAAAAATTAAAAATAATTTGTGAATGCTTGATTCTGATTGATTCGCATATTTNCCCACCACGGGAACCCCGTTGTTGAGAATGAAAGAAGAGGAAAGCCAGCACTTCAAGTTTTAAATTCGGGGGCTTTTTAAATTATGTTGCAAAATTTGCTTCGTCAGCAGTGATAGGAATTCGATGTACGTATTTGCTTTGCTTGAATGCTTGGCAATTATATACACCAACGCCCTTTTGTAAAAACGAATTGTGCCTTCTTTTTCTTTCTTTTTTTCTGAGCCTTTAAAAGGGATGCCAGTTCTTTAACTGGTGAGATCCTGTGATTGTTTATTATTATTCCAGCCACTTCAAAGTTTTGAATATTTGCAGAGATGCTGGTTCAGACCTGGAAGGTTTTTTTCGCCGACTTATTGTCTTCAGGTTTTTTTTTCCGAATTTGAAAATGAGTCCAAGTGCATTCTTAAGTTTCGTAATGGGTTTTAATGTCGACTTCAACATTGTTTTTTCTGCTTTCTGCATGAGAAAGAAATTCGATTCCGCGGTGATTTTTTTCCCTAGTCCGCTGACTATTTCAAGACCTCGAGGAATGGTTCGTATCACGTTTATCTCATAATCTTCCGAGTTCTTCAAAAAGTGGCTTCCACGATGATTTGTCCCTGAAGAAAACTGGTGGCTTGCCAACAGGAGCTTCCACAATGATGAAACCGCCGCCTTTGTGGACTTTTTCAGGATTCCAGATGTGCCGCCACTCGTC